>CM076569.1:973114079-973331745 GCA_034641835.2 Pinus albicaulis
ATGGAATAGCAAAGCAAATAAAGGATTGAACAACAATTCTGAAATAGAACAGCAAGTCTAAAATGGAACAGCAATTGAATAACTAAGTCCCGCAGGTTGTAACCAAACTTAATCTATTAACTCAAATGCATTCTTTGCAATCAAATAACATTCTTTCACTCTAAAAGCAATTCACACAAATCACACTAATGGAACAGCAATAACTATTAATGAATTATGGAACAGTACTGATAAATCAGAAACGCGCACAACACGAACGTTTAGTATAACAGCTCTGTAACAAAACAGTAAGAACATGCAATTAACTCTTGAAAGGATTAATAACTTGATGCGGAGTCAACACACGATTCTATCTGTAAAAAACCTCAATGATTCAATCTTTAACAAAGCATGTAATATGAACTTATAAAGCATATCAAATTACCAAATAACAATGATAAACAAACCACACAAAAGTCAAGTCGTAATGGTACAGAAGCAAGTGTCCTTCGGGGCCGGGCCCTTAGCCTCCAAGGATACACCGCTTTAAGTTAATCCAGACGCAGAGATGAAATAATCACCAAGCTTTTATTAATGCATCGGTCAAAAATACATTGAACCAGTTCTCAACGAGACTCAATAATCAAAGTTGATGTTTTACAGAAAATTACATAAAAGCGTATCCTATCTATCAAGCTAACAGTGTTGTCCCTTTATATAAAGGTGATGGCGGAGATGTCCAAGTAACATGATAAATAAAGCAGCGATCCCTCAGGATCGAAGATCCTGAGGGATTCGCCAAACTGTTAATTCTTCATCCTTTCCTTTCTTTGGCGCCGAGCTGGTGTCTTCTCCTTCTTTTCCGAGCCGATTTGCTGTAATCTATTTAGCCTTGTTTGCATTCGGTTCTCGTTCAGAGGGACAGCAGTTATCTCGACTTTGTCCTTTCCTTTGGAACGGAAATTCCTCGTTTTCTCCTTTTCCTGTACAGAAAATAACCATTATCAGTGGCTAAGTCTTGCATATCAATTCTCACATGTTTTGTTATGGTTCCTTATTACTTTCCAAATTCATGATACAAAAAGGTTCACAAATTCTATTAAAAAGCCACTGAAATAGTCATCAAAAGCATACCATGGAACAATACTGATTCAGTAGAAACGCACACAACACAAATGTTAATATAACAGCTCTGTAACATAACAGTAAGGATATGCGATTAACTCTTAAAAGGAATAATAACGCAATGCGGAGTTAACACACAAGTCTAGCTGTAGAAACTTCAATGATTCAAACTTGAACAGAGCATGTAATATGAACTTGTAAAGCATATCAAATAATCAAATAGCAATAATAAACAAACCACACAGAAACGAAGCTATAATGGTACAGAAGCAAGTGTCCTTCGGGGCCGGGCCCTTAGCTTTAAGGATACACCGCTTTAGGTTAACGCAGACGCGAAGATGGAATAATCACCAGGCTTTCATTAATACATTGATCAAAAATACATCGAACCAGTTCTCAACAAAGCTTAATAACCAAATCTGATGTTTTACAGAAGATTACATAAAACGTATCTTATCTCGCCATTCTCCTCCTAAACTAACAGTGCTGTCTCTTTTTATAAGGACGATGGCGGAGATGTCCAAGCAGCTAGATAAATAAAGCAGCGATCCCTCAGGATCTTCGATCCTGAGGGATTCGCCAAACAGTTAACTCTTCATCCTGTCTTTGCTATTGCGCTGAGCTGGTGTCCTCTCCTCCTTGCCCGAGCCGATTCACCTTGATCTTGTTTCCCTATGTTTGCGTTCGGTTCTCATCCAGAGGGACAGCAGTTATCTCCACTTCGTTCTTATCTTTAGAGCGGAAAATCTTCGTTTTCTTCTTTCCCTGTATAGAAAATAACCATTATCAGTGGCTAAGTTATACACATCGATTCTCACATGTTTTGTGATAGTTCCTTATGACTTTCCAAATCCATGATACAAAAGGTTCACAAATTGTATTAAAAAGTCATTAAAGTAATCAAAAAAATCATACCTTTTCAGTACTCCACACACCCCCCTGCTTACCTTGTTTCATGTCCTCATGAAAACATTGTAGTTGACATGTAATGCAGTGAGAGAGTATGCTGGAGAAAAAGTTTCATGCGGAGGCCTACAACCATGTTGAGTGATTAAATAATCAAAGAACTGACCTGCTTGCCCCTCAGGCATATCATACAGGGCCTGGTATCCATGTGCAGGATGCCAAATAATTGGAGCGCGAAATCTATACCCTAGCCAAGATGACCCTGCTTTCAGAAGGCTCTGGCCATAGAGATTCAAACGGTCAGCGGCTAGCTCAAAGTTCTCATACTTAAATGGTTCTCTGAGCTGGATGTGTGGATCAGAGATTCGATATCGAAATTTGGCTGCATTAATGGCCAAGTCTTTGATGGAAAAGAAATACTCTAAACCCTCTTGAATGAGTGCCTCATGCATAGGCCCTAAGGTTACAATGACACCTGGAGTCCTTATGTGGTTTATATGAGCTGTCCATAACTGTACTGGGTTCCTAGGCTCAGCCCTAACTCTTAAATCTAGACCATTTTCTTGACTCTGGAAGGTATCATAGGCTTTCAGCCACTTAAACTGATTAGCCCCGAATGAAATGAATGCTTGGAATTGAATATCACCAATGGAGGGACCAGGGTTCAATTCAGTCTCCTGACTTAGCACAAGGTCGTGTAAATACAGTTCACACAACAATCTCTGGACTTTCACTCCATAATGTTTACAACAGTCGATAAAATCATTGACATTGTTGATCTGTATAGGGGTGCCTGCCTTAACAGCTTTTATTTGTAATTTTAAATATCGTTCTAATAGAAACAGAGCATAGTTTTTAGCAGGAGCCCTACATGCTAAAACATTATTATATAAAGAACACAAGTCATTCATCTGTTTGATAGTAGTATCTAGTTTATAAGTTACCTGTGTGACTTCCTCTTGTTCCTTCATCCATCCTTCAAAAACCTATCTTTTAGATTGACTGACATCCCTTAGTTGCTGCTGCAACTCTTCATATTTTTCTAGGGGAACCGTTTGCTCTTTAAGTTGCTCCATTTCTTGCCGTGCTTGCTTCACCATCTTGTACAAGGTTTTTGTCTTTGGATCTTTCCTCCATGCATCAGTGGAGGCCGGGAGTTTTACCTGAACCTTTTTGTTACGCTGTTTGGAGTTCAAGACCCTGATTACCCCTGAGGGTGGTGCCTCCGTCTGAATTTCCTTATCATCCTTTTCTGTCTTAATCGGAACGGCAGCTGGATCCTCAGAGTCTTGGAAAACAGGCTGTTTGTTGGCCCTCTTTTTCCTCTTTACCTTCTGGTTCTTTTTCAAAATCCTAATTTGTTGCCTGAGATGGGTTATCGTGTTTAACAGTTTAGTCCGTTCCTTCCTCAACTTCTTGATTTCCATTGATTCCTTTGAAGGAACGACAGTCTGTCGATGGTGGACTGGATCATGACCAGTTGCTAACTCTTCCTCCTGGGGTTCTTCCTCACTGCTCTGCTCCGGCTGTTCTGGTGTATGCACCTCAACTGGTTCTGATTCTTCCTCCTGGGGTTCTTCCTCTTCATCATGCATAGGCATGTTCTCTTCTTGAAATTGGTCGTGGGGATTCTTTGAGCTAGAAGGTTGACCGTATTTACTCATATTGGCTAGGATGGCGGCCAAGTCATCTTCTATTAGTAGGTCTTGTAATGGACTATTCTCCTACTGTCCCCTTTCTTCCTCCTGTTCAGTTTCTGCTTCTTTTTCCGTTCCCGAAGGTTCAGGTACTTCTTCTTCGGGTTGCTCATCTTCAATTATTACTGGTTGGCTGGTGCTTCCCTGAAGCTGTTCCAGCCTTCCCCTTATTCGAGCCAACCGCGCTGAATTTCTGGGTTTATTTATGCTTCCTCTCATCTGAGCTAACCGAGCTGATTTCCTGGGTTCCTCTGGTTGCTCGGGTGAATCAACTACATGCTTTCGCTTTGCGGGTTCTTGGTGTGTCTCTCGTTGTTGTGATGTACTAGCAACATTTTCTCTGCGTTTTTCCGGTTGTTCTGGTGGGTTTATAGAATGTCTACGTTTCGGGGATGGTTCTGTCGATCCCCCTTCAATCAGTGTAATGAGTCTTTCCCAGCTGCTCTGCTGCTGGGTAAGACTATAACTAAAAACAAGTCGAATTAACCCGTGGTGACTAACAATTGCCTCTACGTGCTGTGCCCTTTTCATACTTTGTGCAGCATCATGCAATAACGAGTTTAAGAGTGCCGGTAAATTCACAGAGAATTTCTGTTTTAGAACAGCTAAAAGTTTAAGGTGTCGTGGTCTTACCACGTTTTTTCTTCCTTCGCAAGTAATGTAGCTCTGTACTATTCTTGCTAGCTCTGTCCAGGGTTCGCCTAGGGTCGCTGGCAGAATTCCCTTCCCTTTGATTGTCAAATGCTGGCCTTCATCCTGGAAGATGTCGATGACCTTCTGTAATCATTCCTTTTTGAATGTCCATACCGGTCCAGTAGCTGGTAGTCCTGAGACTTCTGCAATTATGGCATCAGTGACCGCTATTCGTTTCCCTCTTACTATGGAGTAGTCATCTTGTAAATTCTGCAAGAACTCCATTGCTACTGTCTCATTACCCTCTTGTAAGCGATTGAAATAATTTAACCATCCTGCTCTTTCCAGGATTTCTCGGGCAGCAACAGAGATCGTTAGCTGTTGAGGCTCACTACGAATTGCCTTTCCCCCCATGATTTCACTGTGATTTCTAAATGGAACAGCAAAAAAATGTTTCGGTTTGAAACACAGAGAGCAAGGTTTCGCAAAAGAAAACACAGAGTATGCAATAGTGCAGCAAAAACAACTTGTGCGAAAAAATAAAAATAAAAATATGCCATGCCGTGAAACCATGCCAAATCGTCGTGAACCAGATTTTCCGAATGATGAATTGACACGTAATACAGGGAATGATGAGGTTAACCTCCCCCCCCCTTAGTGTGATAGGCTGTCCCAGCCGGCAAATAATGGAGCGGCACCCAGTCTGTAATCAAGTCAGAAAGGAACAGCATGTGAATTTATGCCATGTTGAGAAAGGACAACAGATTACCGAAATCGAGGCGGAGGATGGATCGCGTGTTATGATTTGAGGCTGCTGTGTTATGATTTGAGGCTGATGGATAGGCATGTATCATACTCGCCAATCTTAAGCGGTCATGGTCACCTCCGTTGCCATGATTGGTAATGATAAATATTCATGCGGTGTATAAATCAGGAAATAACATATAATTAGTGCCTAGGATATAAAAACAAAAGAGTGTTAATATCTTACCTATTGGTGTAAGCAAGGTGACTTCGATACCATTAACATTACTCTGCTGGCAACAGGTGTCCATAACCTTGGTAGAGTTGTTTTTCACCCCCGGAACCATGATCCTGTGTGTATACTTAGGACTGTTATTATGTCAGAATGTAGACCATTATGCTGGCTTGGTGACCAGTTAACCATAATGCCATTCACGAGGAAAGAGCGAAACGTGGGCAGGCCGGCTCTTAATGAGACCTCCTGCTCCAAGGTTTGTTTATTTTGATACACCTTTTGGACCATATCCCTGGTGTGGTGGCCAGAATGGGAATGCCACTTCACTTCCATCCTCATGATCATGGTAGGCTGGCTCTCGATGAGACCCCCTATCATGCATTTGACATTTGACATGCTTTTTCTTTTTCCTTATTTATACACAAAGGGTGGTTCAGCACTCCTTAAGAGTAGGAATGGTGGAAGAAGTCTTATTATCTCAATAGGAAGATATAAACTCTTTGCTCTTATTCCCAAGTACTAAAAAAGATTTTTAAGGGAATCAGCATGATAAAGATAACCAATCAGGGCAAAATTAGTAAAACCATGTCACAAAAGGTAAAAAATAAGTATGTCCTTCCATCTGTCCTCTTATTAATGCAGAGCCTTATAGATATAGCGATTTGTGATTTGCAGATTTTCGGTATACTGTGTTTTTATATTTCATCGCACAAATACATAGCTGAAGCTTGAAGACTAGAAAGAAGACGGGAAAAAGCATCCTCAATTTAAATCAGCAAAGAGATCAAAAGTATGCAAATGGTGTTCCGTTGAAAAAGCAACAACGATGGATAATAGAAAAAGGAACAAAACTGCAAATGTCGTTCCTTTTGGGAAAAGGAACGGCAAAAACACTCAATATGCCATTCCGTTGAAAAAGTCAACACAGAAATAAAAGAACGCTGTTTCTTTGAAGGAAAAGGAACAATGGTAACCAAAAAGGAGCAGCGATAGACGTAACAATATCGTTCTTCTGAAAAAGGAACAGCAGAGATCCGAATGCTGTTCCTTTAGAAAAGGAACAGCAGAACAAGCAAAACCAATATAATAAAAAAAACATACATATGCTATTAGAAGAGCAAAAATCAAACTTTGTGGAAGAAAAAGGAACAGCAAAATGACAAGAATTTATTCAAATCAAACTTATGTACAAGAATCACTCAAAAACAAAAACTTTATGTACAATTTGCAAAAGAAATAGACCCTTAATGAATTAGAGGTGAGGAAGATTTCTCTTCTTCTCCTAAGATCTCCAGATCAGTATCTCGGCGTATCTGCTGGCAGAAGGATTCCCGAGTAAGTGGTTTACGGTAGAGACGGACTCGGTGGCCATTTACCTTGAATGCATATCCAGAACCGTCAATAGTGATTAGAGTAAGAGTTCCATTGTCATGTACTTTCTGGATTTCGTATGGTCCCAACCATCGAGTCTGAAGTTTTCCAGGGAAGTCCTGAAACCGAGAATCGTATAACAGAGCCCAGTCTCCCTCGTGGAAGACTTTGTTCTTAATGAGCGCATCATGCCATTTGCCTCGCTGCTGTTGAATTAATGCTGTATTTTGTAGTGCAGAGAGCCGAATTTCGTCTAATTCATTGATCTGCTGTAGTCGATTGAGTTGTGCCTCCGTTAAGTCTAGGCCAACTTCCTGTGCTGTACGCAGTGTTTGGATTTCGAATTCTATGGGGAAAATAGGTTGTTTTCCAAACACTAGTTGATAAGGTGAGTAACCAGTGGTGCTCCTCCATGTGGTTCGATAGGCCCAGAGTGCTTCAGGTAGTCGGGTAGCCCAGTCATGCCTATGTGATGCAATAGTTTTCGTTAGGATTGATTCTATTATCTTATTGCTACTTTCTACCTGCCCATTCGCCTGTGGGTGATATGGAGTAGTGATCTTATGTTGGACATGATAATATATAAGTGTTGCAGCTAATTTATGCCCAACAAATTGTGGTCCTCCATCTGTAATTATTTCCCTAGGAAGGCCATAACGAACAAACAAAAGGAACAGGAACTGTATGACAGAGTCCTCTATGGCTCTTGGTAATGCTTCTGCCTCAACCCATTTGGTGACATATTCTGTTGCCACCAAAATATATGTTTTCTGATTTGATGAAGGGTTGATGGGTCCAACGAAATCCAGAGCCCACCGTTCGAATGGTTTGATGACTAACTGTGGTTTCAGAGGCATTTCATCAGCTTGACCAGGTCGTCCTGCTCGCTGGCAACTGTCACAGGCTTGGACGAACTTCTTTGCATCTTTAAAGATCGTAGGCCAGTAATATCCTGTCTGCAATACTTTATGTCCAGTCCTACGCTCAGCGAAGTGCCCCCCACATGGTCCATCGTGACAGGCTTTTAGGATGTCAAATATTTCATCCTCTCTAACACATCGCCTGATATGCATGTCTGCTCCCGTGTGAAACAAATAACCTCCAATCCACGAAAATCGAGAACTTTTCTGAATAATCTGCTTACGCTCATTAGGAGTTAAATGTTTTGGTAATTTACCTACTGCAAGGTAATTGGCAACATCAGCATACCAGGGCGTTTGAACAGCAACAGCAAACAGGTGTTCATCCGGAAATTGATCTTCCACTGCTGCTGCATCGCTTGATTTTGGTATCCTTGAAAGAAAATCGGCTACAGGGTTTTCTTTGCTAGGACGGTCCTTGATTGTGATATCGAATTCCTGCAATAAGATTAACCATCGAGTTACTCTGGCATTTGTGACAGGCTTATTTGCTAAATATTTTATGGCAGAATGATCTGTATACAAGATAACAGGGTAGCCCGTGATATAATGTCTAAATTTATTGACAGCATGTATTACAGCTAGAAATTCTTTTTTAGTAACAGTGTAATTCAATTCAGCAGGGGATAAATTTTTGTTGATGTAATATATAGCATATGGTTTTTTATCCTCTTCCTGCCCAAGGACTGCACCAATGGCTGTATCTGAGGCATCAGATGATATCTGGAATGGTAGGTCCCAGTTTGGTCCTCGAAGGACTGGGGCTGTGGATACAAGCTTCTTTAGATCCTCGAAAGCATGGTCACATTTGTCTGTTCAAAGGAAATCAACGTTACCAGTCAGTGCATATAAAGGAGCAGCAATGTGTGAATAATGCTCTATGAATCGTCTATAATAACCTGAAAATCCAAGAAAACTGCGTACCTCTGTTTGAGTAGTAGGAGTAGGAATAAGCAAAAGTATTTGGATTTTGGCCGGGTCTACCTGAATGCCGGCTGCTGATACATAGTGTCCTAGGATAAGTCCTTCAGTCATCATCAAAAAACATTTTTCATTGCTTAGGCAAAGCCTAGTAACAATGCAGCGTTGTAGGACTTTCTCTAGGGTGTCTAGAGCTGGATCGAAGTCATCTCCGTATGGTGTAAAGTCATCCATGTAAACTTCAAGCCCATCATTGATTAAATCTGCAAAAATACTAAGGATAGCCCTCTGAAATGTGGCAGGAGCATTACATAAGCCAAAAGGTAAAACTCGATAGGCAAATGTTCCCCGGGGGCAAGTAAAGGTAGTTTTATCCTGGTCTTCAGGGGCAATCTGAATCTGATTGTATCCACTGAAGCCATCCAGGAAAGAAAAGAACTTCTTCCCTGCTAAAGTGTCCAATACTCGATCTATGAAAGGAAGAGGAAAATGATCTTTTTGTGTTGCCTTGTTAAGTTCTCTATAATCCACACAAATTCTCCATTTCCCATTCTTTTTTGGTACCACCACAAGTGGAGAGACCCATTTACTATCAGAGATAGGGTAGATAAAATTCACATCTAAAAGTTTTTGAAGTTCAGTTTTTACAACATCTTTTAGATGGGGATTAAGTCTCCTTTGCGGCTGACGCACAGGTCTGGCATATTTTTCTATGTAAATGTGGTGGGTACATAACTGGGGATCGATTCCTTTCATATCAGGGTAGTCCCATGCAAATGTTTCTTGATATTTTTTTAACAGATGGATGAGCTTTGTTTCTTGTTCCGGTGTGAGATTAGCATTGATGTTTAAAGTTTTCCCCGGTGCAATTTCCACAGTTTTACTATTTGCAACAGAAGTGACAGGTATTATTTGATCATGAATATCTTTCAGGGGATCTTCTTCTAATTCATTATCAAATGCTGCTTTTATCATGTGACATTGTGTGCGAGGTTCGGTTTGAGTAATGAAATTATTAATGGCATCGTCTTCTGTTTGATCTTTGAAATCGAGTGCCTCTTGTATAGTTAATGGAGATCTAATGTTATCAGTAAGATATGATACAGGGTGCTTATTCGTTTTAATCATTGTGACACTTGGCTGCACTGGAGGATATAGAACTAAATTTTTGCTATTTGGTCCTCTGGTTATGGTCATATTTCCCTGCCGACAGCCAATGTAGGCATCGGCAGTAGCGAGCCAAGGTCTACCTAAAATTAGCGGGTGTCCATCAAGTCGGGTTTTTGGATTAATTATCGGGAAATCAGTTGGATACTCCCAGGATTCTACAGAGACCATGACATCATGTAGAGTGCCCTCTGGTCTAACCACAGATCGGTCAGCCAATTCTAACAGAGTAGAGGTGGGTTCTACAGATGTAATGCCGAGCTTTTGGCAAGTTGTGGTTGTCAAAATATTAATTGCAGCCCCTAAATCTACTAAGGCATTAGGCAGGGTCTGGCCATAAATTTGAACAGTTATAATTGGGTTCCCGGGGTCTTCATATTTAAGGGGTGTTTCTCTTCCCGACAATAGGTCAGATAAGGTGCCGACTACTTGGACTCTGGGATTGTTTGTTATATTCCTCCTTGGTTTCTTTATGCACAATTCTTTTATGGTTTTGGCGTATATGGGAATGTCTTGAATGGCTTGGAGGAATGGAATTTTTATGTACAAGTTTTGTAATTCTCCCAGAATGTCGAAGTCAGGATATTGTATGGATCGAGGTATGGCTAATCGTTCTGGGAACGGGGGAGAGGATGTGGTTGCTTGATTATGAGTTTGCTGCTTATTTACATCCTCTTGTTGTGACTGATGTTCTCTGGGTAACTGATCTTCAATATGAACTGTTTTATCTCCCTCAGTTTCAATTATACGTCCAGATCTTAACTGAAGATCATTGCACTCCCTCAGGTCGGGTCCTAGTTCTGGTGATTCTATGATTTGAATAGATTGGACCCGCCTGTTGTTTGGATTGGGATCGGGTTGGGCTGGGAGTTGCGGTCTCAGGTTAGACTGGGGATTTTGTTGTAAAGCTGGCAAAGTAGGTTGAGGGAGCGGAATAGTTCCAGCTGGGTGGTACATTGGTCTTTGCCAGCTTGTCTGCCAGGGTGAACTTTGTGAAGTAGAGGGGGTCCATTGTGAAGGATATGGGCCATTTTGCCAATATGGTGGAGTGTAAGGGAAATTTTGCCAACCAGTTTGGCTTGTTTGATTCAGCCATGGATTTGGAGAAGGAAATGATTGTGGTGACCAGTTTGTAAATGGGGTTTGAGATTGATTTTTCCACATACCATATTGTTGAGCATTATACTGTGGGTTTTGAAAGAAAGAGGTTGGGTCTGGAAACATACCAGGTTGTCTTGGCTGCCACGGGCGGCGCTGGTTGATTGAATTCACCGATTCCGGTTCTTCTTCTGCTTCCTTATATACTGCTTTCAATCCAGGAAGTGAGGGGCAGCTCTCCGTAAGGTGATCTTTTGTACAGATGGCACATGTTTGGACTTTATCTAATGGACACTCCTTGTGGCTGTGTTTTTTTCTGCATCGGGGGCAGAAGATTGCCATATTCTGTTCTGCCTCCAGCTGCTTCTGTTTAGCCTGCACAATATCAAGTCGTGTAGTTAGTGTCCCCATAATATCAGTTTTAAAATTTTCTAATAAATTTCCAATTTCTGCACGTGTTACTCCTTCTGCTGATACTTTGTTATCTCTTGCAAACCGATCATATTCCGTCGGTTTTATTCTTGTGCTGCCTCTCGAACTCCTGATACATAAATCAACAATGTCAGCAAAACTCTCTTGATAAATATCCCCTTTGCCCATAATGTTTAATGTTTCAATCCATTGTTCCTTCATACCCCTCATTAATGCAGTTTTTAACACATTATCAGGTAAAGGTAGCGATGCATAAGGAGATCTTTGTAAGTTATACTGAAAACGTTCCACATACTCCTCTAATGTTTCATTTGGTCTGGCTATCATCTGAAATATTTCGTCTTTTAATTCTCTAGACCTACAATAATCTTGGTATTTCTTTAAGAAGGATTCTTTCATTTGATCCCAATTGTTGATAACCCCGCCACCTAGCCCCATAAACCATCTTAAAGCAGCCCCTTTCAATGTAGAGGGGAATAATTTCAATTTTTGGGGATCGGTGGTGTAATCATACCCCCGACATAACACATCGAATTCGAATAGGAATGCATCCAGATCTTCCGATGTGAGTCCGTGAAATGTAGGGATATGCTGAAGAGGGATAGCTTTCATGGGTGCATTTGCTGCAGAATCCACTATAGGATATTGTAATGTAGAGGTTTGAGTGTTTGGCTGGTTTTGAGCGTTTGGTTGGTTTTGAGCCATGGGATTGAATATATGCCAGTAACCTTCTGGGATATCTAAGAGGGTATTCCTAGGTTGGGTGGGAACGGTTTTGACAGGGATATTTTTAATAGCGCTTCCTTTATCTGGAATAATGGGAATACCAGGTGTTTGAGAAGATTGAATCTCTTCAACAATGACTTTCGCAGCACTCCCCTTATCTGGGCTATCTAATGGCTGATTTGTTTCAAGAGGAGATTTTGGTTCCTTGGTTTCCCCTGTTTCTCCTTCTCCTTCGCAAAAGTTGCTAGAGTTCCCTTCCTGTAATAATTCTGGAGTGGAATTTTCAACTTCTTGAAAGTCCTGCTCCTCAGTTTGGCTATGCACCTCAGCACAGGCTACAGATGGTGATCCTGTGGCCTGAAGGGAACTAGTAGGCGGTTTAGAAGTGTTTTTCTTGAAGCCTACTGATGGCTGAGACTCTGTTTTCTTATAGATTTCGTTTATGAAGGTCGTTCGGCCAAGGGTCACCGGCCCCTTAGCTTTTTCAGGTTTGGATGGGGGTTTGATATTCTTTTCTGGTCTTTTCTGCTTAGTCATGCACTCAAAAATAAACTACGAACTTCTATTCAAACAAGCAACGACAAATCTGTTAGGAAAGCGGATAATGAGCAGGTCCTTTACATGCTCTGCACGTAGGTTCTTACCTTCCGTTTTTAGGATCCAACTCCTCCCTAGCAGGCTTGTACACTACTCTGAAAAAAAGACAAATGGCTACACTCTTTCCCCGGCAACGACGCCAAAATGTAGAGCTATAAAAAGGGTCTCTTTCACCTCTAATCACCTCACATTAATATGTCAACCCGAGAGCGTTTTGTCATTACAAAGAGTGACTCAATCCGAGGCTCATTCGTCAGAGTAATGCTAGTAGTACAGTGCTTAAGAAATATAAGAGTAAACGGATGCTTAACTGAAATCAAATTACTTTAAAGAAATAAATCACACACTCAGGAAACTCCATAACTCATCAGTCAAGGGTTCGGTAATGATAAACCATCCCTTCAGAAACTGATGGAAAAAGGACTAAAGCATATATCACAAGCCTGGGAGCTAAACAGTGACTGATACTGCTCACTACAGTCTTAGATCATCTCTCACAGCAAACCATCAAATGCAGATAAATAGAACAGCAAAGGAAATAAAGGATTAAACCACAATTCTGAAATGGAACAGCAACTCTAAAATGGAACAGCAAGTGAATACTAAATCCCGCAGGTTATAATCAAACTCAATCTATACACTCTTTGCAATCAAGGAACATTCTATCATTCTAAAGGCGAATTACACAAATCATATTAATGGAACAGCAATAACGATTAATGAATTATGGAACAATACTGATTCAGTAGAAACGCACACAACACAAATGTTAATATAACAACTCTGTAACATAACAGTAAGGATATGCGATTAACTCTTGAAAGGAATAATAACGCAATGCGGAGTTAACACACAAGTCTAGCTGTAGAAACTTCAATGATTCAAACTTGAACAGAGCATGTAATATGAACTGGTAAAGCATATCAAATAATCGAATAGCAATAATAAACAAACCACACAGAAACGAAGCTGTAATGGTACAGAAGCAAGTGTCCTTCGGGGACGGGCCCTTAGCCTCCAAGGATACACCGCTTTAGGTTAACGCAGACGCGAAGATGGAATAATCACCAGGCTTTCATTAATACATTGATCAAAAATACATCGAACCAGTTCTCAACAAAGCTTAATAACCAAATCTGATGTTTTACAGAAGATTACATAAAACGTATCTTATCTCGCCATTCTCTCCCCTAAACTAACAGTGCTGTCTCTTTTTAGAAGGACGATGGCGGAGATGTCCAAGCAGCTAGATAAATAAAGCAGCGATCCCTCAGGATCTTCGATCCTGAGGGATTCGCCAAACAGTTAACTTCTTCATCCTGTCTTTGCTATTGCGCTGAGCTGGTGTCCTCTCCTTCTTGCCTGAGCCGATTCTCCTTGATCTTGTTTCCCTATGTTTGCGTTCGGTTCTCATCCAGAGGAACAACAGTTATCTCCACTTCGTTCTTATCTTTAGAGCGGCAACTCTTCGTTTTCTTCTTTCCCTGTATAGAAAATAACCATTATCAGTGGCTCAGTTATACACATCGATTCTCACATGTTTTGTGATAGTTCCTTATGACTTTCCAAATCCATGATACAAAAGGTTCACAAATTGTATTAAAAAGTCATTAAAGTAATCAGCAAAATCATACCTTTTCAGTACTCCACAGAGATCTTGGTATTTTCTAGTTACTTCAGGACGTAGTTCATCCATGACTACCTTGGGCATTAAATTATGTGAGGCTCCAAAGTCCATTAGGAAATTATGCAAGATCTTATCATGAATATTCAAAGATATATATAATGGAGGGGTAGAGTCATCTTTGTCTTTTACCAATGGACCTAAAGTAACAATGGGCTTGTCATCTTGAAGGTTAACAAAATGAGAAGCTACTTCGGCAGGTGGAGGTTGAAGAGCTTTCATAAAGGTATTTTTGAAATCATCTTTTCTCATGAGCTCTACAAGAGGAACAAGAATATATATCTTTTGTATATCATTCTCAAAATTGAAAACATGAGGCAGTTTATGAGAAATTTTTACCTGAAGTGAAGGAGTATTAACTGCTACCAGAATTTCTGGTTTTCTTGTTTCAACAGCTTGCTTTTCTGCTGGAATTTTAATTGCGTCCTTATTTTTCTTTGGCTGTGCAATAGGCTTTGGATTATCATGAATATTCTTTGATCTGAGATTGTATCTACTTTGACGATCAGCTGCAATCATGGAATGATCAGGAACCACTTCATTATTATGAGTATATGACATAAAATCCTCATACTCTTCTTGAGTAAGATGAATCAACCGTTCATTATCTCTCAGGAAATTGATATTAGCAACTTTCTCCAACCTTTAATATTACTCTTCATCTTCAAATATATCATTTTGCAAAGGAGGATGAAATTTTTGATCATCAACATCTCTCCTTTCTCGTTGCAAAATTTGAGGAGAAATAGGTCCTCTAAATTGCTATCTATTAGGCTAACCAAATGAAACATTTCTAGTAGTAGATGGTCTTGCTTCCATATTGAGCTTGGAAATGTTATTAGTCAATGACTTGAACATATTGGTCAATTCATATAACTTAGGATCTATGTCTAAAGTGTGTGAAGTAGAAAATTCATCTTTTTTCTTTCTTTTTTCTCTATCAATCCCTCCTTTGAGCCTATCAGCTACTAACACATTAGATTCTACCTCCAGTGCATTGTCCTGCATTTGTGTTAGTGTTGTAGATATTATTTCTATAAATAATAAATAAAAATGAGGATCAAAGGCACCAGCATAAGTGATTCTGGTTGAAGCTTTAGTAGGCTTGATTTCAGTAGGTATTTTACTATACATCTTATTGAATCTCTTAGAAAAATAAAAAAATGATTCTCCTTCTTTTATTTTTATTGCACCAAATTCAATGATATAATACATAAAATATTTCTTATCACCCCCTTTCCTTAAAAATGTATCACCTAGGGTTTCAATTCCAGTGATGCTACCAACTGTCAAATATCTGAACCATTTTCTAACATCACCCTTAAGACTCCAAACAAAAACTCTTATCTAGACATATTCATGCTCAATATTCAAAATTTCAACATAGGAATAAAAATCAACAAGGTTTCCTTCAACTGTTACCTCTCCCTCACCACTAACATTAGGCATGTATTTGAGATAATCTCCTGCAAGTAATGCATTCATAGGCTGAGGTGAAACCAAAGGGGCATACCTAGAAGAAAAAATTGCATCCATTCAGTTAGGGGGTGGGTTTGGACTTGCCATGGTGTGAGTTGTTGGGATTTGTGGAACAAAAATTGGTAGATTATAAACAATAGATGATGAAGCACCAACTTGTGATGAAGGTACTGTTTGTTGGTTGGAAAATAAGGGAGGTACATGATTTTCTGAAAAATCAGGGGATGGAGTTTGCAGGACTTCTTTAGGAACAACCTTTGAGAAAACAATAGTAGAGGCAACAGAATTCCGTTTACTCTTTTTCTTGATTATATTTTTAGGTTAAAAAAATAGGATTATCAAAGGGGAATATGGGTTAGCCCTAGTTATAGTCCTTCCAAGAGCCATTAATTCAACAATGGAGTCGCCAAGTGTAAAGCAGTCTTAAAAAGAAAGCTGGAACTATACACCTTAGAACCAGACTTATAAATTTTTCATTCACCCAGGGATAAACTTCAATTCACCTCCCTGAAAATGGCACCAAGATGTTAGTGCAAGGAGTCACTCCTTGATTGCATAAGGAGTATTCCTTACACATTATAGTTCATTTCAAATTTTAAAGGGTTGTTTGAGTGGTGGGATGGCTTCTCAAATATTTTGAAATGTTTTTTTAGATCCTTTAAAACTTTCATGCATTTGGAAAGCTATGGCAAGTATAAATTGTATGGGTAAATTGGTAGTATAGGGAGCATAGTGTAACAAATTAAGAATATGGATAGCTGGTACCTATTCTAGGAAATATTCCTATCCTAAATCAGTCACACATCTATGATGATGGATCTTTACACAAACTTTGTTTATGCAAAGTAAACAACATTCAGAAAGTAGACTGCATTTCTAAAGTATTCCACAAATCCTTTATGAAATATTCACTCACATGTTCTACAACACATATATGATTTTCAGAAAACTGAAAGCATATAATTTACTATTAAATCCTTTAATAGTTTCTCACTCACACCTTACTAGTTGCTGCAATTCATATTTTAGAATAAATTAAAAAATAAAGAAGACACACCATACATTAGATGGTCCTTGAGTCACAAAACCTCCAGCATGAAGTAAAAAAGGCTTTTTATTATATTCTGTCTTCAGGTAGACCAACATCCAACCTGGAAATGGTATTTACGAATGGTATATATAGAAAGAGAGGCACCAACTCCATCTCTTATAAAAATAAGGAAACTTTACTCCTAAAATTACATAGGTGTCAAAAGACATTACAACCATATCCCATCGAAATCTAAAAGAAAGGATAGATGTAGAAGAGAATGGAGAAGAAATATGGGCTAAAATGCTAAGTGTGTTGTCATGCTGCCCATTTTTCTGCTGATTTGTCTCCTTGTGTCTTTGGTCTTTAAATAACCATGTATCTCCATTTAATAAGACCTCCAATAACCTCATAACCAACTTTCGTTGTCACTTGTTATATCCATTTCGTTATGGGTCCTTATAATTCCTTAACTGGCTCGGAAAATTTGCTGACAGGTGTCAAAATTTAGTTAAAACAGGCACTACCGGAAATTCCGGTAAAAACCAATAACTGCAAAAAAACTAGAATGCTACCTGAATTTTCAGTACCACTCTGTTTTGTTTTAAAAAATGCATTAAAAATGTTGAAAAACCTGTGTAGACTTATAGTCTTTGACATCTAAGCTGCTGTTCAAAATTGTGATTGATAAGAAAAAATGTATTTGTATAAAAAAACATTTTTACCTTCCTTCCATGTGGGTTGCAGCTTTAGCAAGCTTATCCAAGTTTCTTTTGCTGTCAGCAACTGATTTGGATCTCGTTGTTCTTGTGACTTCTCCCTTGAGAGTGGCTTTCTCCTCCTTAGAACCCCTTTGTATCTTTTTTCTCTTTGAGGGCGCTAAGTGCTGCGTTGAAGGGGTTTTTTTTTTTCTTTATGTATTTTTCTGTCTTTGACTCTTCAGATTTACCTTTTATATCAATGAACTCTGTCATTAAGCTGGGATTATGTAGAGCCTTGGACTTAAGTCTAAACTTGTTGTTGTCTCTGGTATTCCTTTTTATGGTACCAACAACAGGTTTGGCTTCTTATTTCTTATTCTTACTACTGATTTCATATCTAGAATATTTGAGGAGTTCTTCATCAGATTTTGTAGGTTCATACTCTTTTTGCATCTTCTGTTGAATATCTGCTTCTGGAATTTCTAGTAGAATCTGCACTTTATATTTCTCTACAGTTGCAGACCTTCCTCTTCAGGCTCTGGTGTAGAATTTAGGAAAAGGAGGAACAGGGGGCACCATTTTCATAGATTTGGGTTTATTTACTAAGGAACTCTCTCCTTTCCAAGTTTCTCTTAGCCTTGACTGCAGAATTTTTTTTTTTTTGCTGTTGGCTTTATGGATGTTTTCTTTCTCGGCCTTCCTCTTGGTTATTTTTGCAGGTTGAGGGTGTGGTTGTGAAATTGGAGGTGTAGGTGCAGGTTGGCCTACCTTGTAAAACAAGAAACGATCCCAGGTTTGATTTATTTTCCTTAACTCTTCTTCAACAAGAACATTGATGAGAGATTGATGATACAAGCTATTTTCTGAAACAACAGTGTCAGTTTGGATCCTTGCTGACATATTTGTCAGACTCTTCAGCAAGAAGTATGGCAGATTTAAGGTCTTCATACCCGCAACATGAAAAAGAAACCTCATATGATAAAGAAACACAACTGTATACCTCCTTTCACAATTGAGATATATCTTGATAAGTTTAACAAATTTTTCCCTGTCACTTTTGAGATAGATGCTTGGAATTCCCTTGGCCCAATTTGGATATCTGTGTGCATCCTTGAGGAAACTGTTGAGGTCTCCTCCAGTGATAACTTGACCTTGAAACCAACTCTCTCCTTCCCGTGGAAGGTTAAATGCTTCAATAATGGAGTCTTATGAAACCTGCAATGTGAGACCATAGACTGTGGCTTATTGTCCATTAAAAGAGTTTTCAAACTCTTGAGCTACTCCTAAGTGAGAGCTTACTAATCTGGCGCACAGAGAATACCACCCTGCCTGGATAAACAAGTTTGTCACCTTCAAATTTTCATCCACTAACTCTATACCCTATGGCTCAATTCATTTTATTTTCCCACCTATTTTAGTCATCTTTAGAAATTAATGACTCTGTCTCTTAAAAATGATAGGTAGCAGAGCTAGAAGAACTTCACCTTACAGGTGTTACTTGTGTTTCCTTCCAAAATCCTGTCTGAAATCTAGAATCCTCCTCAAACTGCAACTCTATGGAATTCAATCTCCAACAACTAAACTCTCAATTGATAATGCTCCTACTTAGTGGTTTTAAAACATCAACCATGGTTCATCACCCCATGCAAATCAATTTTCATTATGGAAAATATTTCTCACTGTAGTGTGCACCATGTGATGGCCATTATTACTTTCATTTGGCTGCGTATCTTCATATGGAATGCTACAGATAGCTTGAGGCAAGTGGATCTATGACTAGCAGTCACATTCGTTGTCTTGTTGATTATTAGCTGAAATTTCTGGCATCGCTGCTGTGCAACAACCCAAACGGTCATTGCGTTAAGTTTAATGATCCACGATCTCCTCCGTTCAAAAAATACGTACCTTGACATGAGGTTAACTGACTTGGCTGATATATAGGACGAGATTAATGGTTGGGTGTATTACTGCGTGTTGACACTTAAGTGTTTACACGTATACCATGAATTGACTTAAAATAAACCGATCGCATACGAATCCTATCAAAAGATTTAAAACATTTAAAAAATATTTGAAACATATTTACACTACAGCACATGGCTTGACAAAAAGCGAATGCACTTTTTCGTTTATTTTTGAAAATAGAGGATGTTGCCAAAATTTCTGGCAACATCGGAATAAAAGAAAAAAAACAAAAATAGGTATATAACAAATTGTTTGACCAAATTTTTTTTTGAAAACTTCAAAGTTTAATCCTAAAAAATTAAAATTAAAATGAACTTGTGACTTAGCAAAGAATTGTACTAACAACGATAACTTGTTTCCTAGAAGTAGAGAGTAGAGCGAAGAAAGTCATAGTGTATAATTAGAAAGCTTTTGGGGTCTAAAATGGGTCTCCTAAGAAAAATGTACAACCAAAATAAGCTTTATAAGAACCAATAGGATTCAAGATGATGATGTCAACCATGGAGGATGATTCACCATTTGGGGTAAAAAAGTAAAAAGATTGAAAAATAATAAAATAATAAAACTACTTTTTCAACTTATATCCTTAAGGATTTACTCTAATTTCAAGCGGGAGTACTCATTGGATGCAAAATTTATTTCCTCATCCAAGGAGTACCCATGTTGCATACTTTTGATGGACACTGCTACACGAAAAATGAGAAATACATGAAAAATCGTGATTGCAATCACGTTTTTCATGTATTTCTCATTTTTTGTGTAGAAGGGTACATCAAAAGTATGCAACATGGGTACTCCTTGGATGAAGGTTCAATATTTTCATCCAAAGAGTGTTCCCGCTCGCAGTTTGAGTAAATCGATAGGGAGATAAGTTGAAAATACGAGTTGAAAAAGTAGTTTTTTCTTTTTTCCCTCTAAAATTTGATGCTATAATCTAATATTATTTTATTATTTCCACTATTATTTTATAATTTCCTTAGGATGGCCATTTTAAACCTCAAAATTCCCCTACTGTGAAAAAATATCAAAAAATACTAGTAGATGCTGGATAAATTGTTGAAAAATAGATCATCTTGACGGGAGAAATATCTAAGTGAAGAGGTGCAAACCGTACGACGAAATCTCAATCTTGTAGATGCAGTACTGGTGTGACTTCATTTGCTAGCAAGAAAATAAAACTATCTACTAGAAGCGAAAAATTGGTTGTTGATAGGCTATCAGGTGGCATGGATGACGAAGGGACTCCTTGTAGAGTAAATCCAGAAAGAGCTCACACGGTTGAATCATTTAAATCCAAGAGTGCACCTAAAATGGAGAGAATTAAAGGAATGATGGACATGGAATTTGATAGTGTTTTACTACCTGAATGGGTTAGTACTTATTTGTAATAAAATCAAAAAATAATGGAGGAAATTGCTGAAGAGGACATTAGTTTTGATGACCATTTTGTCACATTGCAGAATGAAAATTATGACATGGGTGGTAAAAGATTAAAAATTGAAAAGATACATCTTTTTGACAGAAAGGTTGTTGATCAGAGAGAATTTGATGTTGATCTATCTTCGATTGCAATTCTTGAGCTGATGAAATTGCATCAAGATGGTGGTGAAGCACTTGTGAATTCTGTTGGTCATCAAGAGGTAGAAATCAAAAGGTGAAGGCAAAAATAAGAGAGCTAGAAGATGCGCTGAGCGCGGGTCCTTTGCTGAATACTCCACTTTTAATAAGCGGATCGTCATTGGGAATTTCTACTCCTAGAAAATCTAATAGATTTGAGAAATCTGTTAATGTTCTAAGTGCAATGAAATTGTTTATCATTAATAATATATCCGAAATATTGAGGATTATTGAATATGCATGACAAGTTGCTTTTGATATATGGAATTTAAAGTAGAGAACTAGGTATTCTATCAAATTGGTCAAAATCGAGCTAGAGGGAGAGATGGAATTCACAGAAAATGACCTATTAACTTTTAGTTAGAATCTTGATTCACTGTCTACACTAGAAAGAGATAAACAAGGGCTTTCTAAGCCTGATCAGATGAGACACATCAAAGATACATCGTATGGGAATATCAGAACATTGGAAGACATTATTTCGTAGCGTGGAAACATAGAGAATCAAAGAGAAAATGCGTATATCAAGGCGATAGAAATTGTTCATGGTTTAAATGGTCCGTGTATTACATATGAATCTAGATTAATTTAAAAGCAGAAGTTGATGGTTTATTTGGAGAAGTTGAAATAAGCACAGTAAATAAAATTTGATGATATAATTGATTTTAGTGCAGATGAAATTAGCAAATGGATAATTAGTTTTATTTGTGTCAAATAAGAGTACCCTGCCTTAGTTTTACAATTGCGAAAAGAAAAAAAAGAAATTGAAGAGGATATATTCAATGAACATGTTAAGTGGTACATTACCATTGCTCTGATGAAAGAATTCATTGAATCTAAAGTGAAGGAATTCCTTGCAGAAAGCTTGATTGTGAGAGATTGTTGAAGGCTGAAGAATATCAGAGTTTGCTTTTGCATACTGTAAGTGTTTTAATACAATGGAACATTTTTTTTTCATAAAATCATTTTACTATTTAGATATTATGTGTGCATTATGATGGAATAGTCTAATTCCTTAATGCAGTTCCTTGTTTCTTGTTCCATATCACTTTTGGAGATTACAGTTGATGGGATTGCAATTGAAGCTTTCATTGAGACAAATGCATTTAGCTTTGTGACTAAAGTATTAGCATTTTCATAAATTCTATACTCAACAAAGGATATTCCTTGAACCATGGCTCTGTAATCATAACTTATTTGAATTACGATTACTATTTTTTTTTCTATCTCTTAGTATGTTTACTAATTATGTAAACAATTATGATATAACATTTGAAATGGAATGTTGTATCGACCTAGGTTTTGGAACGTTATACAAAAAATACTAATTTAACAATTGTTTTCTAGTATTTTATTTGTGCATATATATATTTCCTAATGTTCTACAATGAATAATAATTAAAATGCATTTATGTTTACTCCATTCTAATAATGACACTTTTTACTGTTTATTTAAATATTTCTTAGATAATGTTTTATATATGAAGTTGTATCTATTGCATTTGTTGTGACTAGCATTTAAATATAAGTACAAGTACACTTGTTATAACTATGTTGATAACTATTGAAGGTTGTTTGTACAAAAAACATGACTATTCTGTTGCAGTTTTCTTTATTTATGAATGATTGTACAGAAGAGAAAATGACATACATCAATGTTTCATTGTACGAAGTTTTCATTCTCCTGACATTAGGATAAGAGTTTCCATCATGTAGGGGAATCTACCTAGAGTGAAAGATTTTCACAAAAACATATGATAATAATAATAATTATACATTGAACTATGGGATTTATGTTTTCTAAGAATTGTGAAAAAAAACCATATTTCATTTTGCAATGGTAAATTGTAAGCTAGTTTTTGTAGTAATTTTCTTATAGACATATACAATTTCTTTAGTTAAAGAAAATAAGTATTTAAGTAAGCCCCACTGAATATAGAAACTTGTTTTACTGTGGGAAGATTTTTCTTCTGCAAAACCCATATGAAAACGTATATTGTGAGTCATAAATTTTACAATAGTCAATTGTAAATGAGCATTTGTAAAGCATTACTGAATATAGAACTAGTTGTGTGAAAGTTGTTAAGCATGAACAAATTCATCTACGAAATTTAAGTATTTATATAAATTTTGCTTTATATAGGAACTTGTTTCAGTGTAAGGTTAATATTAAATGATGTTATTTAATAAATTTTACCAATTGCAAAAAAATAAATGATAATAATAATGTTGTATCTAAAGGTTTGTTGGTGATTGTAATCAATGCGGGAGGCATATACTGCATATGGAAAAGAGGCAGAATTACAGAATTGCGTTATGTATAAGCGAAAGAAAGGAGAAGAAGAATATATGAAAAAATAAAACGCTTTCATTTTGTAGAGTGAAGTTTTGTCATTTTTGTACACAACATAATGACATTAACGGTTTGATACTCTTTTGGCGAAATGCATAAATCAACACGTAAATGGGAACGTAAATGCTATTACCTCTAAAATAATATCAATATAGTAGTGGATGTGATTGTTGACAACCCATAAGCTAGCTTCCATTATTAGAAAACATTCACATTTACTTTGTTTCATACATGGATTCAATGGTTTCCAAATTTCAGGATTTGTTTTTAAACCATTGTTGTTATTTATTAGAAATATTTTCTTTGTTGTTTTAATTTTTTATTTATTTAATAAAAAAAATTGGATACACAAAATATTAACATGTACTGGAAATGGGAAAAGGAAGAAAATTTAGTGTTATCTGCAATTACTCCGACACTGAAAATCCTACAATCTGACAACTATAATATGATTTTCAAAAAAATGTGCTCGATTTTCTAAAAATCGTATCAACATTTCTACTGTTTTCATGCGAGAAATGTGGTGCGTTTATATTATGCGAATTATTTATACTGTTTGTCATAAATGAAATTTTTTCTATGTTGAATTGTTATATGTTGGAAGTGTCCTATAAAAATGATTTCATAGGTAGAATAGTAATAAGTGGTAGTTGCTTAGCATATCATTGATCTATACGTATAGCACATTGAAAACACTGCTCGTTGACAATTTTTTTTTGAAAGTTCACTGCACAAATGGATTCAAAATGAAGGAAGGAAACTATTTGCATTAATACTATTAACTCCTTTGCACTATTAGGTAGATATTTTAGTGTTCGACTACATATCAATGATATGTGAGTCTGTTTTTGCAGGATAAGAACAACGATAAGTTTTTTTCTACTGAATTAGTGGATGTTGCATGCATTATAGAGGTATTTGATTTCATAGAAATCGATTATTTATGAATAGATAAGTTTGATTTAGCAACACAAATAATTAGGCTATATTCCAAAGATACTGGTATTTAATTGAATTTGGAGACATTTAGGTGGATATTAAAGTTACCGATTCCGAATATGTGATTAGATTTGTCAAACAAAAATAGAGTTTTAGAATCATATGCAGGTGGCTTGAACATCTTACAACAGTTCGCTTCACCATTTTTCGAGATTCCTTTCGATCTTTCCTCTCTAGATATCACTTTGTTCAGAGAATCGTTCAAAGGATTTTTTTGGCTGCATGTACGTTTAATGGGCCAAGAAACCACAACCATTGTACTAAGTTCCATTATCTATGTGCTTCATTAATAATATAAAAAAATTGTGCATTCAATTGGGCTGATATTATTTCAAATGAACTATGTTTTCAATTATTACATTTGTGTAAGAGCAATAGGTTCTTCATGATGGCATATCTGATAACAATCCTTGTTTCAAGTCATAATTTTTATGAGTTTCCACATAACCCTAATTTCAATCATGAAAAAGAACCAATTCATTTCCACTATTCCATATTGTGGAAGAAAGAAGCCATTTCAAATTTTTATCTAATTCAAGATATTTTTGTAAAACAAGTTATTTGCATGATAACGGGATGAGAGACCCATCGAACATATCGTGAAGCAAAATTTTTCCTTAGGGGGAAAGGGAGACATAAATAAAGAGGAAATAACACAGTTATTCAAGTTCATGGGTTTCGAGGTAAAACGCTAATGCTTATAATAATTTTTATGGACAAGTATTTTATTGGAAAAGTCTACATACAAGACTATGATTGGCAGGTTTAATTTGAACAAAAAAAAAAGAAACACTTTATTTCTTTTCCATTTAATGTTGGGCGAGTAATCTCGAAGAATGGAATCCAACTTGCATAATTTTCGTAGTCTTTGCATTGTTTTAATATAAAAGAAATAGAAGGATAATGAGACGTTGATTTAGAAGGCCTATTTGTCAGACATCTATGTGCCATCAAATGCAAGATCTTATTGAAAAAAGTTGCAAGTGAAACCGAAAAGAGTCATAGTGCTGCAAGAAATAATGAAGAAGGATCAATGGATACTAGAGAAATTGGTAAATAAGCAACTATTAGAAGTGAAATAAGGTATAAACAAATATGCAAAAAAGTTGTGCAATATTCTATTTTCATATTGGAAACTAGTTTGGCTTCATCTTCAAGAGAAAAAAAAAGGAAATATATTGAAGTTGTACAACTGATTCATAGTTAATTTTAGCTATCGAAGATGACAAGGAGCCTCAATTGAAAAAATGCAAAAGTCCCATACAAACAAGAAGCAATCAAGAAGGTATTAATGAGGATATTGAAACTCTGTTACCTAATTGGGTCAATAGTGCTTTAAATGAAAATCAGAAGATAATAGAGAATTTTTCCAAAGAATTTTCTATTTTGATGTTCAGTTTGTCACTTTTCAAGATGAAAACTATAACAGGAAGAGTAAAATATTGAAAATTGAAAAGATAACGATGCATGGTAAACAAATTATTGATAAAAAAAAGGAATTGCAGCCATATATGTTTTGACATTGCATGAGGCTATCGAGAATGCACTTGTAGTGTCTATTGAGCAAGAAAACACAAATAAATTGGTACTAAAGCAACAATACAGATGTTTGAAAATGCTTTAAATTCAGGTATGTTGTTAATGACTCCAACCGCAATATAAACTCAACCATCTGCAATTCCCACTACTAGCACATCTCATGGATATATTGTATATTTGCAACTGGTTAATGCAGTCAAATGTCATATAGTTAGTAATATATGCTAGAGATTAGAAATCATTGAACATGAATGGTAGGCGGTTTCTATTCTGCTACAATTAGCACATGAAATCAATTCATTTGTTGATTTGCTGAGAAGTAATGTTACCAAAGACACACATTGTATTAACAATGAATTATTTTCTTTTAGTCAAAAGCTTGAATTACTATCTAGTTTGGATAAGAAAAACTAATAACTGCCAAATGCTAATCAAATGAGGAAAATTAAAGTTGGATGGTCTAGAAGAATTAGTATACTAGAAAATATTATTTCCGAATGTAAGAGCATAGACAATAGGAGAAGTGATTCATTTCTAAATTCCATGCAAATTGTTTGAGATATAGACGACCCATGCATTATAAAAAATTATGAATTGATTATAAAAGATATGTTAACATTTGAATTGGACAAGAGAAAAAAATCAATGGTAGAACATTTTGATGTTATAACTAATTTTAATCAAGAAGAAATTAACAAATGGCTAGTTAGCTTTGTTAGTATTAATGACAGGACATCTATGTTAACTTCTTAGTTACAAGAGGAGGCAATGGAGATCAAAAAGAAATTATTCGGTAAACATGTGGGGCTAGAATTTACAATGGTAACAATGAAAGAATTCATTTAGGCTAAGTTGAAGACATTGGTTCAAGAGGCCATGCATTCAAAAGATAATTGTTATTCAAGAAATTAGTTTAAATGATTTGACAAATTTTAAATGTTCTTAAATCTTTGCATATTTGTTTTTTGTTTACTAGTATTTTGTGATTTGTTAATTTTACTATTGTCAGATATCTATTTGTTGAATGAAATTCATTGTTTTCTTTTACAATTATCCTTTTGAATATTGCGGTTCACACATTTACTTTTGGCGGCTACATAAGCAGGTACTTAAAGAGAATATGAAAAAAATAACATACTAAATGAGCCAATGAACTGTGTCATTGAGAATTTTCATTACTAATACAAGCGATTCACATTGAGAGTTAGTGTTATTAATGCTTATCATATGATCTTTTATGCATTTTTATTCCGTTTATTTATTAATATAATATATATGATGATTGAAATTTGAAACTTAATGTTGTTCTTGTAACTGTAATTATATTTCTTAATGTTAAAGAGTTATACTTTGAGCATGTGTATTATGCCATTGATATATGTCAATAACATGAAACATGAGAATAGTTTTCTTTGCTATGAAACAAAAATGCTATCCACTGTTATCATATTTTTTAATTTGTCCGAAGCACAGTACTCTAGGAAGGGATTTTATTACGTTTTCTTCATATATGTCTATTGTACACAATGGAAGTTTGTTGTTGTATTTCAAAATAAAAATGATATATCAATTTTACTCATTTCTGATATCAATTGGTCTTATGATGCACTATGTAACCTGTAACAAATTAATTAGGGGAAAACTTTCTACAAGCAAATTTCCTTGTACGAGAATATTTCATTGTGCAGAGTTCAAAGATCTAGGCAATGGAAACTTCAAAGCTTCCTCTGCACAGTGGACTTAATCTGCAGTTCCACACATATGCTTATTTATGCAAAGATAACTATAAAAAAATATTTGATTGTGCAAAGAACATAACATTTAATGAGTTGATCAACAAAGTTTTTTGTGAAAATGAAATTGATTTTTTTGAAGTGCGGAAACCATAGTCGGTCTGCAAAAGGTCTTTGTTCACATTTGTGCTTATACATAGGTAATAAAAACCACAAAAATGCTTTGTATAATAAAAATTTGCACTGTACTTATGAAACTCACATTATAATCATATTGAAATTAGACTATTGAAAATAAATATGAACATTAGACTATTAAGAAGAATGAACATTAGATGTGTTACAGTTTCAAATTTGAATATCCCTTTCCATTCTATCTATTAACTCAACTAGTAACATTTTATATGTTAATATTAATATTTTATTGCTTTCAAAATCATAACAAAATATTCAAAACTTTACATTTTGTATTAATTTTGAGAATACACATTAAGTCAGATAATATTGCAAAGTGATAACCATTTTTTTCGTATATATTGAATTGGGTTGCTAATGAAACCTTGTTGAGAGTGTGAATGTAACAACTCAGCTCAGAATTAAAAAAACACAAGTACAGTACCTTTATCGTAACTATCAAGTTTTCTCAGGAGGAAAAAGAAATTGATGGAGCATTTATTGTGTGAATAAACAATGCACAGAGCATTTGACAGGGATGGATGTATGGAAGTAGAAATGTAGCAATACGTACTTACCTACTAAGCAATTAATAATGAAACTATGTAGTTAGGACAAATCTATTAATTCATTTTTGTATAACAGTTTCAAATGTCAATTAATGATCAAAGGGTGTTATTGTTTATATAAGTAAATGTATTGTGCGGATATAATTTTATAAATTTGAAGATTGTATATCATATGAATTTTTATGGAAAAATTATTGTGTGTGGGAGAAATTTCAATATTATTATAGTTTGTTGTGCGAAAGATCATTTTCATAGAGCTTTGATTTTTAAATCTATGAATATTTGCGGAAGATCGGGTAAGTGTGAGAGAACATAATGATTAACATTGTTAATTTACATTGTGTAGAATGATGCATATGATATTGTTAGACTATTAATGTTAATCTGTGAGATTTTTTGCGCACAATGTATTTTATGTGAAACATAGAGCTTATGAAATTGTATTATATTGGAAGCATATGTGTTTTCTATTGACTATAAAAATATGGAAAACAGGATATGTACGAGGGAACAGGGGGTTTGTGTGGAGATTTTAATGTGAAAATATTTTATGTTTTATTATGCAGAGCATTGATTGCATGGAATATGGGTTATGTTTTTCGATTTCATGAACAAATCTTAACTTAATATTTAGATATGTAGAAATACTTTTGCAAATTCTCAGACCATATATCGTATCTCAAATAAATGGTTATAGAGGATAGGGTATGTGTGAGAGAATGAGAAAAATTATTATGTTTAATTGTGCAGATATTTTACTATGTGAAGTAAAAATTGAGGAAGCATGTCCAGATACAGTGTGGGTGGAAGAAGCTCTATAGATGTCGTTGTGTGGAGTAAGCATAAAATAATTATTTGTAACTAAAACATTACCAATAATACCATTAAAAACATTGTTTTCTTAGTCATTAAATCTTGAAATATTTAAATATTTAGGAACTTGACTTCAAATTGATATTGCCAAGCTCACTTCTGATTAGCGGTCCCTACACAACACAGTCTTCAACATTCATATTTCCATTCTTTGAAATTTCATCGTGCACAACTCATTGTGTCAACTCGCACACATAAATCTTCCATACAATGATTCAAATTTTATAATATTCCAGATATATCATTATGCTCTATTGTATAATTACAAGGAAGAGCATAAATGGATGTACAATCCTAATACTTGTAATGATTAACCGTTAATACATATTAACTATAATCTTTTCTTATAATAGTAATATACTATGTACTTGGTGAAAGCAATGGTTCGAAAGAATTTATAAGCATAATCGGGTCAATCGTAAAAAAGTCTCAATACTTACAATGAAAACACTCATGTTTTATCCTATGTGAATAAAAGGATAGGATGTATCATAGCTACTTTCACTGTTGGAGTTTAGCTCAGAACGTCTATGGAGGAAGCGTGTCCAGAGACAACATGTACATAGAAAGTTGTGCAAACGTCGTTATGTGGGTGGAAAGCATGGTCTGAGAAAAAAAAGTGGGCAAAATACAAACCCCACTTAATTAGCTATATAGGCAGGGAGATACACATTATTTATGACTAAGTTATTAGCAACAATGGTATAAGCCTAGTGCCTGATTCAGTGTTATTGCAAACAAAAAATATGCATTGTTTGATACTAAATTATTAACAATAAAAGATTTTAGTAGCAAGAGCAACAATTCAGACATAGAAAGCTTCCTCCACACAATGTATTTTCTCCTAAATTCTGCACATTATATGTCTAATTTGAAACATATTCAGAAATACAAACATATGCCTTATTTACAATTAAAATATTTATAATAATATAACCATAAAGTATGCATTTTTAATATTAATATATATAATCAATTAAATAGAAATAGTATGCATTATTTATAACTAAAATATTATCAATAATCTAAGCATAAACGATGTTATTGAGAAAACATGCATTATTTAATACTAAAAGATTAAAAATTTTCTTTTTTTACTAAGTGCAGTGATTCGCACATTGAAAGCTTCCTCCGCACAATAGACTTCTTCTGCACTTCCGCACATATGCCCAATTTGAAGCATATTCGTAAATACAAAAAGGGTATTCAGAAATATGAATATGAACATTATTTACACTTAAAATATCACCGACAATATAGTATACGTTGATCACTTACTAAAATATTAGAAATAAAATCCTTTAATACCAACATATTTATCAATTAATAACACAACCGACCGAAAGGAGCAAGGTTTATATTGTGGGGTTGTGGAGAATATTTGTTGTGAAATGCGACACAAATGCATTTGCGCTATATTAGAAACATATGTATTTTCTATTGACAATACAAAATCTGGAAAATGAGTTATGTGCGAGAAAATGAGGTATGTGTTGAACATTTTATTGTGCAGAGCTTTTACTATCGTGATTTTTTATATTTTAAACTTTATTTGGTAGGGATGAAATTAGAACGAGATATTTTTGGGAGATTAAACTATTAATGTTAACCAGTTAGTATTATTATTTTTCATTGTGCAAAGTTTTGACTATGCAGAAGATGAATTATGTATGCCGATTGGACGAACACATGCTTGCGTTAATCACAAAGGAAAATCACTCACAATTTAATTTTGCAAATAATTTTTTTTTTCAAATGTTTGAAATTTTTTTGACACTCTTCACAATTGCGCTATATAAGCTATTCTAAACTGATCTGCTTTCTTAATAGGGAAAAAGAAACAAAACAACTATGTAAATTCATCTAGGAACACATGGTGTTGATTCTTTTCTTTATTTTTTAAAGGAAGGCATTAAAATTAAATATTCATAGTCTAACATTATTTTTTTCTATTATTATTATTATATTTTCTTCTATCTACTAGTCCAACTATCTTAAGTGTCTAATACATATGTTTAATATTTATATCACAATACTACTTACTAATTTTGATTGTGCTATTTGTGGAAATATTCATCAAGGAGATGGTTACAAATATAATTCTCATCTCGACTGTCGATATTGTTCTGGGAATTGTAGATCGCGAGTGACTATCATTTAGAACAAAATTGCAAAACGTGTAGCATTGGTAACACGTTAACAATGCATTATTAGTTCTATATGCAAATACTAATAGATTTTATACAATATACAATACAATTATTTGGTAATGATGTACAAAGTTTTACTATATGATGTGATAATACTAAAAATGTTTGGACAAATTTCGTTACTCCCATATATTTCTTATTTTCAAAGTACTTCCGTGCTATGGAATTATAAACTCTTATTTTTCTTATTTCTATATATTTGATCTAAATCATATCATCATAACAAAAAAAATGAATACAAGCATAACATATAATGTTAAGGACAATCATAACTCTTCTAAGAGGCACAATTATATTTTCTTTATTTTACTTTGATCATATTTGCATTACCCAACACAACTATTGTTGTTGTTTTTTTGTTGTTGTGTGTGCTCCCATTGTTTTTGGGTCATATTTTTCAATGTACTATAAGTAAAAGATTTTTTTTTTTAAATTTCCAGGAAACATATGAGACTTAGAGATTCAGATTCATGAAACAATTACAAGAAAAAAATTACTTTGAACATTTCTATAAAATTTTCATATTTTCGAAAACTAAATTATATCTAGAATTTTTTTACATTACTAATGATTTTGCTCAATATTATTCTGTTTTCATTAGACAATTCTTACTTAATTTCAATTATAGTGTTCTTTTAAGCACTGATTTCAATGTAATATTTGTGAATAGGAAAACGTTATTGAATTTGAATGATGTCACAATAGACATGGATGATAGTGTGGAGATAATAATGAGCAGTACCATAGAAACATATATTGCAATAAAAAAAACAAATAAACATAAACTAGCAAATAAATAAACAAAAATAGGTATTTTTGCACACATTCAATTGACTCTGTATCAATTTTTTTTTTCTCTTTTTTTTACCCCTCTTTGTTTTTATATTCTTTATTCACTTTTTTCTTAAAAAAATGAAAAAATTAATTCAATTCAATGGTCATAATTAGGAAAAAGGAGGTTGATTTGATGCCATTATTGATTGAATATATCCATAACAATATAATTGGGAAATTATTCATGACATTGTCTTGGTCACATATCGAACATTTTTGGACAAAAAAATAAGTCAAAATAAATATCCGTGCAGACTTAACAAATAAGAAAGCATAAATGGCAATAAAATTTCTTGTGCCAACATCGAAAGATTATTGCAAATGCTAGTGTTTCTATTAAATATTTAGAAATTATTCCAAAGCATAAATATGATAGTGGTGATCATGAGAAAACTATTTGTCTAAATAATTTTAGCAGTGTAGAAAACATTTGTCCTTTTTGTACAACGTACCAATTTTTCCCAAACATGACAATTGCAAAATTGTCACAAAATGGCAATGCCTTTCGAGTAGGCACAATCACAATTATTGCAATTTTAGCAACGCAAAAAACAACAAAATATGTTTTGGAAATCAATGACGATAATGGAGAATAAGACAGGGCTACAATAAGCTTTGTTTTATTTAAAAATTTTATTGTTACAAAGTTTATTGAAATAAAAAATAAGTTACGTTTACGTAGGTCTGTATATCACAATGTTCAGGGAAACAAATATTTATCATATATGATATGGTTTTCATGTATTTTTTTTCAAATTTTGCATATATAACATGTTCAATTACATGAAAAAATTGTTTGGACATCTGTTACAATTCAAAGATATTTGCAACAGAAATTTTTTCCGTTGATCTTGCTAAAAAATATAGTTAAAAAGCAAGAAAAAGTTTTCCATACTTCACAATCAAATTTATATTTTTCCACTAGACACAAGAAAGAAAGATGACAGTCTAAGAAACCTACTTTCCTCACCTAGTGGAATATGCACAGTAAGATATGTCATATTGTTTAAATATACATGGATAAAGAACAAAAATAAGAAAGACATTTGATTTTGTGTTACTAAGAGTCTGTTTTCTATATTAATTTATAGTATGTTTAATAAGATCTGAAAGCGGTTAACATATATATGATGTCGTTCGAAACTGTATGCGCAAAATGCAACACTCCAATTACAACTACTAGAACTATGAAAAATACTATTCTTTATTGCACCGCCTGCAAGCAACACTCTCACTTTCTTTCATGGAAAATTTTAGGGGCTAATATTCGCAGCTGGGCTAATTTTCCATGGTTTTTCCAAAAAAAGATTCGCCAATTTCCATTTTTTTCTAAAAATGACTCGCCCAAATTTTACAATATAAAATTATTTTACTTTAAAAATCGCCAACATTATATGGATAATATATAGAAAATCATTATAAATTTTAATAACTTTACAAATATATTAATAAATATATAATAATTTACATATTAGGGACTAGTGAGATTCACCAATGTTTTAAAATTCAAGATAATTTTCCATCCTTAAAATTATCCACTAGTACATTTGGGGGAAATTCCGACACTTGGTTCCGACACTTTTGACCAAATGTCGGAAATTTCCCCAAATTTTTTCAATCCCTCCCAAAACCGTCGCTATACCGACATTTAGAGAAAAGTGTCACAATACTGACACTTAGACAAAGTGTCGCAATTGCGACGTTTGGAGGAAGACGTCGCAATTGCGACACTATGCCCCAAAGCGTCGCTATTGCGACAGCTGCCTCCCAACGTCACAAGTGCGACATAATGTCTAAGTGTCACAATTGCGACGTTTGGAGGCATCCATCGCAACAGCGACACTTTGGCCGCCATTGGTATAACGACACTTATATGCATTTGCAAAATTCGTGTCACTTATGGTATATTTTTTATTTTCTTTTGCTTGAACTAAGTCTTATTTCCATGTGGATTGTGTAATTTCACTTTTATTGCATATTATAGAATGTGTTTGTTTATAAGATTATATGATACATGTGAGATAAAGGTTTATTATTTATCATATATAAATAAAATTTATCAATATTGTACATTTACACTTTTATGAGGTGATGTTATAAGTAAATTCATAAATATATCTTTTTAATCCTCATTTTACTCCATGAATATGTTTGGAAATGAAATTTCAATAGATTAATTTTCTCCTAACCTATGTATCATCAATATTGTACATTTACATTCTTTATTATGAGGTGATGTTATAGGTAAATCCATGAATATCTCCTTTTAATCTTCATTTTACTCCATGAATATGTTTGGAAATGAAATTTCAATAGATTAATTTTCTTTCTATTATATGTTTTACGAAGATATGGTAAGGAATTCTCTCTTGTTCTTCTTAGAAATAATTATATATAATTTTTTTTTTCAAAATAGATTAAAAAAATTATATGAGAAAAATTATTAATTCATCAATATGTGTGTGTGTGTTGTGATGAATAATTTCATAGTTCAACTTAATGGTTCATTATATAATCATGTGACCATCACCAATGATATATCTTAAAAATAAAATGAAAATCCATGTGTACAAAATCGATGTATACTCTAGAGAGTGGTTCTCATATCACTATGTAAATTGTTGTATGCTACTTCAACAAAATTATAAGATAAACTGTAATACATATCATATATGCACCATAACAATTGCCATACAACTAATTTGTTTTAGGATACATGTGGCATTCTAGGGGTAAATTCCATATGATGTGTATATCAATCTATTAGGTGTTGGTAAGTTGTGAGTATCTAAGAAATGATAAGGAATATCCATACATCATGATCTTGTAATGTGATTATAAATTGTGTCTATAATTTCCATAAATGTATAAATGATTTGTTTAAAAAAAATCAACACAATCAACCCTAAACAATGCTCATGATGTGGAATGTCATTGGCAAAACCAAAATGATGGTCACATGTCCCATTTCTATGGTAATGGTGATCATATATATGTTGTAGCAACACTTGATGAGTAATTAAATAAATCTCAGAGTGTGATTCATTGTGCCATATTTTTTTAAAGCATGATTTCTTTTTCTAGTTTTTACTAATTTGCTAACATATTTTATTCATTTGGAAAGCTAATTAATGATGCTTTAAGTAATTAGGACCTAATGAGAGATGCTTTAATGATGTTATGAGATGCTTTAAGTTCAAATGGCATGACAATATACTGAAACGATCCCCACTCAGTGGTGAATGTGGCTTTGCTGTGGTCCTCAGGTGCAATTATGATATGATGGTATCCTGAGAACTTCTCCGTGAAGGAGTATGCTTCCTGCCCTCCCACGCAATCCAAAATTTCGTCTGAGAATTGTGTAGGGAATGGGTCATGAACGTAGGCATCGTTCAACTTGCGCAGATCCACACAGATCCGAATCTCCCCCCTTAGTCTTTTTCTCCTGAACCACCATTAGACTGACCCAGTTTGACTGTTCAACAGGTTAGATGATACCTGTGGCAATCATTTTATCAAGTTCTTCCTTGACCTTCTGCATATACCTGGGGTTCAACCTATAGGGTCGCTACTTTACGGGGTGTGCATTCGGTTTGAGAGTGATATGCATGACCCATAAGTCCCCCATGATCCCCTTCAACTCAAAAAACTTTGTCGGGAACAAGTCTTAGTATTCTAAGAGTAATTTGGCCACTTTTCCTACTGTATCCTCATCACAATAGTCCCCAATCTTAGCCAACTTAGGGTGCTCTTCCATCCCAATGTTGACTTCGCACAGCTTAAGAGGCTTAGTGACATCCACCTCTTGCAGTGGAGGTTCTACAACGGTACACTCCCCTTCCAACTCCGGGATAGACACATTCCATTGATCATATTCACCTTCTTCCCTTACCAAGCTGCGGCAGTTGACAATATCTTGCATCTGTGTTTCCCATGTCGGCATCTCGAATTCTACAGAGGAGCTGGATTCCCTAAAAAAAAATGTATCTATATCCTGTAGAGCTTTTTCAAGCACTTTCGAACCCCCTATCAATCCAAATGTTCCTATGAATTCATCCTTCAAAGTTTCCCAGTGGCGGGTGCGTTGATGTAGCTCCGCATTTAGGTACCATGCAGTAGGGATTGGACCTAACGCATGAATGAACAAGTGAACCCATTCTTCCGTGGTTTGGTCGCCCCACATATTTATCCAAGAAACCAAGTGTTCATGCGGATCTCCTGTGCCAAGGAACGTCTTGACCCACACCTACACCGGAGGCTCAAAGAGAAGGAGCATCATGTCTTGACAACCCTCCTAGTCCTGGAATGCCCCCTTATGCATATCCCACCATATTGTAGGTGTTGCATGCATGGCTAGATTAAGGGCCCATAGCCTTCATTATCTTGGAACCTCAGCTTCAAATGCTCACAAAAATTCCTTAATATTACCAGAGCCATCGAAATAGGGTAGGTCTCTTACCTTGAGGAAATGCAGTGGAAGTCCTTTGTGACCCAAAGGCATCGCAGCGCAGAGACATCATGTAACCAATTTTTCCAATTCTCCATCTTCCCATTGGAGTTAGAGAAGAATTCACTATAATTTTCCCAGCAGAGCATGCCATCCGCCGTGGGGTTGATCCAATATTCATCCTACGCAGTCAACTTATAAATGTGATCTACATCCTCTTCATCACCCACTGGCTTTGTATATCGTTCGCCTTCCGCAGGATCTAATGGTACTATCACCCTTGTACCGTTATTTTAAAACACCATGCTTATCTTCTTCAAGTTAATGATGCCTCCCATATCTATGGCCCAGTATAACCCTAGGAGCACAGGGTAAGGGTCCGCATATTCTACAATTTGAATTACCTCAAAATCAGCCCGGACCTTGACCCCTGCAATATCTACCAAGATCTTCGACATTCTCCCCAAGGGTATGATCTTCTGCTGATTGAACATACGTAGTTGGATAGTGGACCACCCCAACTTAGGTTCTCCCATTCGTTGTACCGCTTGTTTTTGTAGTACATTCGCATCCGACCACAGGTCCAAAATAACCTTATCCATTTCATGGTCACCAATCTGCGTTGTCAACTGCATCTCCCTACCGGTGTGTTTCTTATATCTGTGTAGTTTGTGCACATCATTGATTTCTGGGGGTAGGTTAGGCTGTGTTGTGCAACTATATATTAATGCCTGAAGATTCTCCACAGCCGTTGGGTTGCGCAGCAGCTTCATACATGCCTGGAAAAAGGGTTTGACATCCTCATCTGCCTTGAGGTTTGCAGGTGCCTGAGAAGTAGATTCCTCCGCCTTAGCAAAGTCCTTGCGAGCTACAACAAATGTTTCTTTTTCCTTTTTTAGATCCAAACCTTCTTGTTTTATAACTGCTTTTCGGATCAAAGGTTCAATCGCAGCCTTCTCCCCAGGTCCCCCGATGGCCATTCCACTGTGCGTTATGACATTCACGCTTGGATCTTCAGGTCACATTTTAGCCTTAACCCTCTGCACATTCTGTGTAGGTGTTAGCTGCTTCTCCTGCATATTTTCTATCAAGATTAGACAGTCTTCAATTGCATGGTCTAGCTATTTGCAATACCGATAGGACTTCCTTGTAGGGTTTGGACAGTTCCTTGAAAAGTGCCCTACTTCTCCATAGTTATAACAGATTAGTTGCCCTCTTCCCTGACCTGTGATTCCACCTTGGCCCCCTCCCCTACCCCTAATTGGGGAGCCACCTATGCCTGCGGGGGATCTCGGTGATGCAGGGTCTGTTTGTACTCTATATAAGTTTCCTCGATCGATCATCAAATCATATGTCCGACAGTTTTGTTCATCATGTCCTACCAACCTGCAAAACCTGCACCATTGCTGCTTTACCTCTAGGACATACACAACAAGGTGGGGTAAGTGGTTTGTATCGTGCAGCCCTGCAATGAGACAATCATCGCACCACAGTGCTAGACCAATTGATCCTACAGTTTCCCTAGGGCGTAACTGGCTAGTTCCCTCGACTTGCATGTAGTCTGCTAACAGAGGACAATTATCCTTGGTGTGACCATTCACCCTGCATCATATGCACCATCTTTCAGGGCTAGCTTCTACTCCTCGCTCCTTTCACAGATTCTGGATCTCTATGTGCATCGCCTCCAGTTGTCCTTGGATCTATTGGGTGCCCAGCTGGGTATCATCCCCTGGCACAACTTCTAACTTCATAGCAACCTCCAAGGCTTTTTCCTGTGATTCAAAAGTTTGGTGACCCATAGGTACGGTCAGGTGTGGAATCAACGTAGCAATGAACCATTCCGTGTGCTGTTTGTCATCATACTGAAATCCTCCTTCTATGATCACCTTCTTCAGTCATTGATCATCCTCCCACACAGACTCAGCAGGCCCTTGCTTGAAATCCTTCAGGTCCACCACTATTTGCGAGTAGGACTTAGGCTTCTTGAACTGTTGTTTTAAGGCGTTCTTAATCTCTTCAATGGTTGTGTTCGCATGCTAGTCGATGTATCCCATGTACCAGTCCAAGGCTCTTCCTTCAAAGGCAAGGGATAGCTATGCCCTTTTCACTGCATCATTAGCTACGTTGTGTGCAGTCCATACGAATCCTACGACAAACCATAATTGATCCATGTCTTCATTTCACACACCATTAAAGGTATGTAACTTCATGTGCACAACCATGTTGTCTTCCGGTGGTGGCGGAGGTGTAGGTGAATTCTTACCCCTATGCTGGTTTGAAAGTGGTGTGGCTGGAGTACTCTGCGCAGCTGCTTCTCTTACCAGACTGTGGACAGATCTATCTCCTTCTTGGTTGGTCTGATAGTATTTTCCACTTCGCGTTGTACTTCCGTCTAGATCAGAGGTCATTCACTCGGTGTGGCTACACAGAATACTCTTTTTGCACAGTAATATTTTGATCAGTAATGGTAAGGTTTTCGGAAACTTACCCTGGAAACCCTTGAAAAAGCGTTGCTTTGCTTCAGAATAGGAGACAAATTTATCGATGGCAAACTCTATCACAAACCATGTTAGCACACTGTCCACCCAGTGATCCACCGTGCGAGTGATGGTGTTGTCAGTCTTCTCTAACTGATGGATCAATTCTGGGGTCCACTGTGTGACCTGCTCTTCTTTCTAACACTTTTGGAATTCAACCAGCCTTGTGAGCCACTCCTGGATCTCGATCAAAATTGTTACAAAGAAGATCTTGTAGATCTCCGTGAAAATATACTTGTTCCACTCTTCGGTGGTCAACTTCTTACTACGCTTTTATTTTACTGCGAATTCATGAACTTGCTTTTCAAACCATTCATCGATTTATTTTCTTTCAGGTTTCTAGTATGGCCTTGGCATTACTTGATCTCTCTCAAAATGCTCTCGGTCCTGGCAACGGAACCATTTTTTGGCTCGAGGGGTCCTGACCCAGGTTTGAAGGTTAAGGTTTGCCAACAAACCACTATACTACTGGCCCTTTCAGCAGTGACCTAATTTCACAGGCCAAAGTCTCACCCGAAGTAGTATGAGAGGGTGCTAGAACCAGGTTTGCGCACCCTGAGAGAGAGTAGGTAAGTCAAGTTCGTAGCCTCCGAGGTTCGCACCAGACAGATCTATTCACCGAAGGTTCGTAGCAGAAATAGTACAACATGAAACTCAGCCCAATCAAGATGTTATAATTTATATACATATTCAGGAGCTTTGCATCCACGTGAGTCTTGTCAATTATCAAAACAGAGCAAAGTATTCGCAGCTAATAATAATTACAGATCATAAATATTAGATCACAAACACTTCGTAGCCTAAGCAAATAACACAGTCACTTTTCGTAGCTTAAATCAGTAACACAAAAGCATATATAACATAACGAAGTATCATAGATTCACATCAGTAGTAATTTCCAACAGATTCAGATATTCCAACAATACTTATGCATTCATTAGTCTTTCAGATCTACTTACAACACACAAAACCAGCCCGTGCACACAACCTAGTGGGGTCCACACACAACAGGATTGAGGATCTCCACGCACATAGCTGCAGGAGTCCTTACCCAAAAAAACCCTAGATAGATCTACCAGTTCACACATAGCATCAATTCCAATTCTTGTCTGCCTTAAGACTCAAAATGTTCATCTATTTATAATGATTTAGCCTAAGCTTTCCTGTGGTCTGCAAACCATGGTTTGCGGACTCTAGGTCTACCCTTTGACCCGTTACAATGCTTTCAGGGCTTTGACCCACCCCAAAACCCCTACGTTAGACTAAAATATGCCAAAAATATACAAAAATACTCAAAACTATCCCAATTCGCAGCCTTTGGAGGACCCTGTTCCAACACTCATGCACACATTGTACTATGATCTTCTTCTCCTTATATAGATTTAGCCTTTACCAATACCATGAGTCAAAATGACACAACTGCTGATGGTATTCTTGGATGGAATCAAATAGACAATACAATGCTCAATACTATGGGCTAATACCATGGTAATGCACCTTGGTGTCATAATTTTAGAGCGCAAAAGGCATATGTGACTTGGATTGTTCTTATTCACGTGTATACACGATTTTTATTCATAAAAAATACGTATATAATAATTCTGACTGTATACGTGGGTTGCCTTCATAAAAGTAGTGTATACATTGCATCCATATGCGGGTTTCCTTCATAAAACCTTCGTATACATTGAGAAATATTTCTTGTTTCATTTCTTTGGCACTTACTGGAATTCCTTTCTCTGTCACATCTGAACTGACCTGTAGAAACATCATTTTTACATCTTTAACACATAGGTTGCTTATCAAAAGGAAACTCATCAAGTAGGTTTCCATCAAGAACAACTTCATCAAGTAGGTTTCCATCAAGGACAATAATCATATTGTAACATATTGCCAACATTTTTTTTGTTCTCGATCTATGCTTTGTGTTATGTTATGTCTTTTTTTGTTTGTTTTTCTCCCCATTGTCATTTTTTTCACTGTTTTCTTGATTTATCAAATTTGAAAGTTCTATAACTACTCAAGCAATATAAGTTCGTTATGATGCAATTTTTGGTGACATTATTTTACAATAAAAAATTTCTTTGTTTACAAATTCAATAATTTTTTACTATTTAAACAACTATTCCATACAATATTTAAACAAATATCAAAATAAATTGTTGCCATACCAAGCTCAAATGAGTTTCTAAACTGATATCACTTATTGCATTTATAAATAGATTTGTAATCCAAAATAGTCTGATATTTTTCTTTGCGCTAACTCTGTCGAGAATATTACAATACATAGCCTTTAACATATATTGAATTTCAAAATATATTTAACAAATAACAAAAAATTCGTAGCGATTTCTCTAATTTTTTTTTTGTAAGCTTGGTAGGTCCTTCCTTTTTCATTAATATATAAAAGAAAGTTACATCCATATACAGATAGTTAGGTGGCCCCAACTTTCCCATAGGGAAACTAATTCTCTTGGCCACCTAACAACATGATATTCCATCCAGTAGCAAAAAATAGTAAGTCTTTATAACCAAGATAAATAAGTTCGGAATGTCTTTACATTATCTGTATCCTAAATATCTAAAAACATAACTATCAATATACTAAAAACTAAATGCTTCCCACATACAAAAAAGAAAAAAACTATGAGGCAAACTATCAAACTACTTAGCACCATCGACAGACACAAAATCCAATGGAGCTGGGTCTTTAGCAGTAGAACCCGGAAACTCTGTTTGTGGGAGAATACAAGGAATATTTTCTTCAATACGGCGAAGTCAGCTATCCTGCTTCTACAAATAGAAATGGAGCTTATGAAACTCCTGTTTATAGTCAAGAAAATCCTACACTGCTGCTGCCATACCCACATAAATATTTTCCAAATATTTTTCTAGGATACTCTTCATGGACCAATACAAGAATAAATTTTGTTTAAATTGAGTGACGCGACCTTGGGTGTGCCCTGGGTCTGGCACAGAGCCTGCCAATATTCCATTTCAATCTCCATCACGCCTCCCTACATGTTCAGGTCCACTTCCCATTCTTTCATTAGTTGTTGAATTTCTTCAAACGTGCCCTCAGGATAGGATGTAGCCACGTCATTTATGATGCTGGAGACAGGATTACAACCCTAAGTTTTCCCCCCAGAGGAACTAGTTGACATGGCATCAGGGACCGCCTGGTTCTTTTTCCATGACCCATTGAGGATGGGCTTCTTGCCTTTGCTACCATAGAACAAGCCATTTCCTTGCACCTACACCTTGTTGTGGAAACTGTGACTAGAATTTTTACCTGTGCAGGTGGTAGCCCAAGCCCAGAATCACCCCACTTATAGGAGACACTAATGCCCGCACACCTATGATAGAGGAAAAATGAACCAGTAATTTCTAGTATAAAAAGGGACCTCCCTCCTCCTTTTCCATTGCAGACATCCACTACCGACCGACCCAAAAAATGTGAACCCCATTAACCCAGTCGTGCCTCTTGTCCTTTTCTGGATTCAACTGAAAGAACAAATGATAATTGGTTTGGGGGAACCACAAAGGCTTAACCCACTTACACAAAACTTGTTTGCATACCTACGTGAAGCCATAGTCATACGCCAGAGACCAAACTCACAGGGGAAAAGACCATAAAGCCCACAAAGGTAGAACCCACAGAGACTGAACCTGCTCCATTACACCCAAAGGGATAACCCTAACCTTGCCTCAAGAAATTCAATGAGACAGAACCCAGAAATAAAGCTTAGACATAAAAAACCCCAATTCCAAAAACCCCATCCTGAATAGAAAAAACCAAAAAATGATAGACACAAATACAATACAAGACATTTGGACCTGATTCAAATTCCATACCGACACATGTAGGTGCACGGAGCCTCTTTTCCTTTGAAACCCAAACAATTCAAGGCTAGACAAAACCAATTCCATCAAACAATACAACCGATGTATGGAGGAGAAAAAAGAAAGGCATACCACATACCAGTTTACCAACACGTGGGTAAGCCAAGAACGATTCCATGCCTACTCTTGTGTTGATCCACAACACCCAACACCACCACCTCCCAAAAAACCACTTATAAACATAGAACAAACAACCTCACACATAGAGAAACTTGCCAATTGCCAGGAAATAATGCCGATGCGACCTTCACCTAAGACCTTAATACCGCGCATGCATAGCCACCACTCCATATGCATTGAGCTTGTGGATGATGGTGGGCTTGTACATCGAGGAGACCCCCATTAAATAACCATTATGGAATTTCTCTCCAGCTCACACCCCAATCGAGGGATAATATCATAATATTGGGTGCTCTAATCACTGTTTCCCCTGTATTTCTCCAGGATCTCTTTCAAGGGATTTGAATTACCTTCTAAGGGATGAGTAAGAAACTCCAGATCTAGTGGCTCGTTACAATGGTTTCAACCCCAATTAGCTAATAAGTCTGAAATTCTGTTTCCATCTCTTATGACATGGGTTGTGATGACATATTCAATTTTTTGGGGAAACTCACCTACCTCCTACACCATTCTGGTAGTTCTCCAACTGTGGCTGAGCTTGTCCCATTTATCCCCCTAATTCAACTTTTTAGTAGTATCTATCACTAATTTGGAGTCTCCTTCCACCACTATATTCTTAAATCCTAACTTAATATCCGTGAGAAGACCTTGTTTAATTGCTGAAAATCCTGCTTCATTATTATTGGCATAGGCATAGTGGTCAGCATATATTAGGTGGGTTTTCACATGAGAATATCTAGAGAGCCCCCCAAAACCCATGGGGTCCATTTTTCCTTTCAAAGCACCATCATAGCTTAAATTTATGAACCCATTCGTGGGAGTTGTGAATTATTGCAAGGAATCCACAAGAATCGCTATAGGTTTCTGGGAATTCAGGGCAATCATTGATGGAGATAGATTTAGGTGGTGGAGGATTGTGGCCTCATGAGGAGAAACCTTCTAGTCATCCGGCTACCATTTATCCACCAATATTGTTTCCTAGATGTTCTAGGTAACCCTGTCCAAAATTCTTCCTAAGATTGATGGTTGTTCTTAAAATTTCTTCGGTTTCTCCCCTTCCATATAGCTCAGAGTAGAAAGCCTAGAGCCAGTCCCCAGGCCCAATTAAGGATCAAGCTTGAAAAGAGACTTGTATGCCATAGCAAGATAGATTCTATAATCCTCTAATGATATATATCCAATTGTCTAAGGATATCCTCCACTTGCCTCCACTTTTTCTTCGCAAAAGAACACGAGTTTAGAAGGTGTTCCAGATCTTTATTATGTTGGCCACATGGAATAAAATAATAAGGTTGGTAGATACCCATCTTTTGGAGTTGGTCCCAAGTGATGATTTTTCCTTGAAATACCAACCAGAGAAAGTAATCTACTTTCAGCCACAATCCACTTATACATATATTATTCCAAATTGGGTGAGGGTGACAATGACCCTAGCCTTCCCTTATATTATAATCATACTTGATGGTGAATGTACCCCTCGTAGTGTATCCACACATGAGGATGTATTCCCTGTCCTAAATTGTGAGCTTCCTGGACTCTAACTCACGGTCCATCTGTTGCCATTGATCTGAGCTAGGGGGTTGTGGTAAACCCTGATGCTCTTTCCATTTCATCCATCCATCATTATCCAAGGTGTCTTTCCAATATTGATCCACTATGTAGAAGTTTCGTCCATTTGTATACAAGAATATGTCGCTCAGATCCTGTCTCCCAAACAATTTTTCTCTATGTTTCCATGAGTTCTTCCAAAATAGGGTTGTTGTCCCATTTTGTGATTTCCCAGAAAAAAGGTTTTTCTGGATGAGGTCGTTGTTTTTCACTTCCAGATTCCATATTGATGAGCCTTTGGGAGGGTCCCCATATCTAATAATGTCTTCCGTGTGGATTGACATGCCATATTTTTGAGTCTATATTTGTTTCCATAGGTTAGAGCCTCCTCTTATCCAATTCCACCAGAGTTTGGATCCCATCACTTGATTCAATGTGAGAGGGTCCTGGAGATCTAGTCCCCCCTCCACGAGTACTTCCAAAAAAAGAGTTGTTTTCCAATTTTTTATTTCCCAAAAAAAGTGTTTCTTGATGAGGTCGTTGTTTTTCACTTCCAGATTCCATATTGTTGAGCCTTTGGAAGGGTCCCGGTATTTGAGAATTTCTTCCATGTGGATTGGCATTCCATATTTTCAAGTCCAAATTTGTTTCCATAGGTCAGAGCCTCCTCTTACCCAATGCCACCAGAGTTTGGATCCCATCACTTGATTCAATGTGAGAGGCTCCCGGAGACCTAGTCCCCCCTCCATCTTAGGCTTAGTGAGGTTGGGCCATGATACCAATGCCCATTTATTCAATTTTTGAGCCCCTCCCCATAAGATTTTTTTGAAGGTTTCAATCACATTTTCACATGAGGTATTTGGGGCCTCCATCCCCAAAATTTGTTAGATCCGGATGGATTGAAGAACAAATTTTATAAGGACCATACGACCAGCTAGATTGAGGGTTATAAAGGCCCAAATACTAAGCTTCAGTTGGATCTTTTGGAGTAAATATTGCCAACATGAGGTTTTTAAAGAGTTCAATGATAGTGGCATGCCAAGATATTTGGAGGGTAGAGAGATAATTCCAAGTAAAAACACCCGAGCGAAAAAGGACTGAATGTTCGTCGAGGTGTTGAAAAAGAAGATACAATATTTATCATTATTTATCATGTTCCCTGAGGTCTCCATAAAAACCTGAAGAATATATTTTATTCGTCGATATTATTGTAGAGATACATGATAGAAGAGCATAATGTCATCCATGAATTGCTGGTGTGTAATAGGGAGTCCATTTCCCCACAACCTCAAACCATGGATCTAAGAAGCCAAAGCTTCATAATTAAAATATATATCCAAACCTTATGCTGCCAGGGTGAAAATTACTGGATATATTGGATCACCTTATCACAAGACATGAGAGGGATTGAAAGGTATAGTGGGAGAGCCATGAAATATAATGGAAAACACAGGGGAGGAGACCATGGAGAGGACCTAATTAATCCATCTCTGGTCGAAACCATAAGATTTTAGGATACTGGTGAGGTAAGCGTAGTTGAGCCAGTCATAATATTTAGAAATATCAAGTTTTATCATCATGCCTAAGGATTTAAGGTGCTTCAAGGAGTGAACAATATCTTGGGACGTGACAAAGCCATCAAGGATCTGTCAGCCATCTACAAATCCCGTTTGTTCTAGAGAGATAAGATTTTGGAGCAGAGGCTTGAGGCGTTTAACAATAACCATGGAAATGATTTTGTATATGACATTATAGAGTGTTATAGGCCTGACCCCTTGGGGATATTTAGACTTAGACTTTTTAGATATTAGAACAATGAAAGTAGCATTTAGTCCCGAACATACCTTTTGTTTGTGATGCGATTATTCCACCACCTCCAAGATATCTTTCCCCATGAATCTCCAGGCCACTTGGTAGAATTACGCCATGAAGCCGTCTGGACTAGGAGCTTTATTTTTTTCAATGCCTTTGAAAACATCCTCTATTTACTCCAAAGTGACTGCCCTCATAAGGGTAATGTTCTGATCCCTTGAGATGAGGTGAGGGATGTGTTGTGTAATTCTCTGAATGGACTGTAGAAATTTGAATAATAGCTGAATTATTCACCGAGATTATCCTGATTACACACTATTTAAGCTTGATGCATAATACATAACCTCTTCTACAATTGATCATCAATATGCGGAAATAGAAGCAGTCGCATGCGCACATTAAAACATAATCAAGCACTCATATAACACAGTATGTAATGGGGAAAGCATACAGCTGAAAACCCCCAACTATCTGTATATTATAATGATAGAGAACATGTAAAAATACATAGCACAAAGCTCCTCACAGCTCTCAGCACTATCTCACATGCTACACACAAACTAGCTCAGATATGAACAAGTCACAAGTTCAAATCTCTTCCCCAATTACCACACTGCCCTCTCTTCATAAATCCAAGATGAAAGTGAATGAGATCCAAGTTAAGACCTGCCAAACCCCATCTTCTTTTGGAGGCTATATTTAACAATCTCAGAAATCAATGTGTGTGCAAATCTCATACACGATATAATTCACAATAGCAAGTAGGCCACCCCTTTCACCCACCTCTCTAACAGGTTTGGTCTCCCTTTAGGCTTGTCCATGCATTGCGGTTAGCTGATGTATGTTCTTTGGTTAGTTCTGGAGTTAATAGTGCTTGTTAATTAATTAATAATTAATTCACACCACTCATCACTAGTGTATTTTCGGTTAGAACTAGATTTTTCGGTTAGACTAAATACAACTAATTCCACGCTAAATTGCGTACAACTCCACTGTGTCTCATCAACTCCACCAAACTGCGTACATGATTCTAAGCCCAAGTCAACCATGACAACTCATGCCCTTAGGAAAACATGTTTTATACAATACATTTGCATGTACCACATCCAAGCATCAAGCTGAAGTGCTCCAAGAGGATAAGATAATGTTTATAGTCTAAATATTATTAAGGGTTAATAATATTTGACTGTTCTATTTTTAGCCCGGCAGTCTAAAAATAGATTCCGCCCAATGTCTAAAAATAGAGGTCCATATATTTTTACCAACTTGACCAATCATCCATAAATAGCATCCTGCAACTCATAGACCATGATCCGTATGTCTAAAAATAGACTTTGCGACAAAAATCACCTGTGTGGCCCCCACCTAGTTTTGGTGATCACTTTCCAACTAAGATCAGGAAAGATGTTTCAGGATGCCTCCTTCACTGTTTCTTGTTGCCATCTTCAACATGGACTTTGACCTATCCTGAGTGGGTTTAAAAAGAAGGTATTGGAAATGGTTAACTTCTAGATCCTCCATTTCCTCATGCTGAACCAATCTATTCCCTACTTAATCCTTTAACACGAAGATCCTATTATGTTTACGATGATGGATCATAAATTTGTAGAAGAAACAATTATTACGTTCCCCTTCGCGAAGCCATTAAACCCAAGACTTTGGCTTCCATAATATCTCTTCTTGTTTTCGTTGCTCCTCCAGTTTGTTAATTAGCCGCTCTTCCTCTTCCACTAGATCTCCAGATCTTCTGAGAATAATTATATTCTGTTGGAATTCATACACTTTGTTGTTCAATTGATGTTGATCTTTCATGATGTGTTCGAACTCTTCATGGTTCCATTTCTTTATCTTATACTTAAGTTCCTTCAACTTCAGTTGGAAGGTATGCATGTGATTTATTCCTTGCTCTCCACTCTCCTTCCACTAGCTTTCCACCTTCTTCATGAGTGTGGGATCCCTAAGCCAAAAGGATTCAAATATGAAGGGTAGATTCATAGGATCGATTTTTAGGTCTATCTCCAGTATAATCGACCAATGGTTGGATCCCATGCACAGAAGGATTAAAGCCTCAAGGAAGATGTCATGACTGATCTCCTACTCATAAATCAGAAAAAAATCCAATTGAGACGTGATCTGATGTGTGCCTCCCCTCATGTTATTCGAAGTATAGAATCCATTATTCATTTATATAAATTCCTCCATGTCTGCATCTGGTCGTCATATTCCTCCTTTTTTCTCGTCTAAGGAAAATATTATGTTAAAGTCTCTTCCTATTATCTAGAGGTATCTTTGATATAATTTTCTCAGTCTTTCAAGGTTTTGGAGAAAGACCCATTTTTATCTTCAAATGTGAGGCTCGTATACCCTAGACATAAGAGCCCAATCTCTGGTTCCAATCTGACAGAATTTACCTGAGAGAATTTTTGGGAGGTTGATCAAGTTCTCAAAGAGTATTTCTGCAAGGTTCCATAGGATGGAAAGGCCCTTAGCACTACCCCTGGAATTATGAGAAACTACCCTGTATTGGGGTTTAAAAATCTTCACAATATCCTTTAGCTTTGCTTATGAGATATTAGTTTCTTGGATCACCATGATACTAGGTTGATCTCTTTTGAGCCTGCCTTTCAAGTATCTTTGTTTTCCTCTACTGTTGAGGCCTCTCACATTCCAGGATGTTATAATCATTTAGAAATTTTTTTGAGTTGGTGGAAGACTGTCGACAACAACACCACTCTTCCTGAATTAACCATCATTTCACCTACCATTTGGATAGATTAATTCAAATTCTTTCTCCCTCATTTCTTCCCTCCTTTTCCATGAATATTTGGTTCAACCCCATGTCTTATTTGGGATCCCAATTGTTATGTCTAGTCTGAAGCTATCATCCCTTGTTTTGATTTGTATTGTTGAAATGTTTCTTTATATAATTAATTTTGATCCTTTGGTATGAAACACTCGTCCAGATGGCACCATTCATTTAGTAGCCTTCTCATGACCCATTACTCCATACTGAGATCCTCCTTTTAGTCCTCTATCTCCATGTTAGCTTGTTCCATTGGTTGCGTTAGTGCCTCTTTTTCCTGGGGCTCCTCTTCTTCCTTTATTTTGGTGTTCTTTCCTCCCTTCTGCGGAGTTGTTTGATTTTACAAGCCTGGAGCAACAGTCTGCTCACCAAGTATTTCTTCCACCTCTGCCAGGATGTCATATCTATTGTTATTATTTAGAAATTTGCTGGGTGGTAGCTAGTGTGGGGTATGTGAGGTCTTATGATTCTATTTTTTCCTTTGAACTTCCTGAAAAATTTCTGCATCCTCGTGCAGCTTGGCTGAGCCTTTGATGTGGGGAGGCGCTTAGGGGTTTGGATGGTTCAATGGGCAGTCATGGTAAAATGACCATACTCATGGAATTTATGACACCTAAAGGGAATGTTCTCATATTCTAGCGGTTTCTACCATACCTCATCATGGTATTCTAGCTCATTTAATTCACGAATAAGCTCCGTTATTCATGTACACATAGATCTTAGCATAGGAGGTGTACCTTCCTTGGTGTGTTGAGTCTGCAGATATAAAAGAGCTTCAAATAGAGTTCTTGATTTCTTCCTGTATGTCAGGGTCCCATAAATCCACGTGTAGGGAAAATATCCTAGCCCACACTTGGGCTACCAAAAATTTCTCTTGGTCAGGGTTCTAACAGTCTTCCTAGTGTCTCATTAAGAGCCCCCCGTTGTTGAAGAAGAAATGCCCGTTTTCAAAAAATATTTCCTTATCCTATAAACTGCTAAAAATTACTGTAAATAATCCTACAGCCCCCAACTTCAGTTCTATGTGTCCTTTGGTTTCCATTTGAGCTGAATCCATTTACCAAATCCCTCTCAGTAGGCCAAACCCGATAAACTTGCAGATTAGTGCATGATCTTTCATAAAATTCCGATACATCTCTAGTTTGTTTCTCGGTATTATAATTCTTGGTTTTTTAACAACATTGACCTTTCACATGAGCTTTCCATTGGGATCCAAGGACTAAGGATCCCGATCCCTTCCCATTCCCGTTCAGGTCACTGGTCGTCACTGCACCTTGGGAACTCGTTTCCCTTGTCATGATATTATTGTAGGAGGGTATCTCTCCCCTCCCCGAAACCACACTCATTCTGGCTTTCAGTGTGTCATATGGTAGTGTGGTCAGGAGGGCAAGAACAATTCCTTAGTCGTGACCTTGTTTCATGGTTTGCAGGGTTTTCCATTAGAAACCCTAGCAGAGCGATTCATTTTATCTGTCATTCTAAAAAAAAAATATTAACATAGTTTGGATGTTTTATTATCATATATATTATTGGTAGCAATTTATTTATTAATTAACCATTTATTTTTGAAAATTAACAATTGTACTGATTATTCTATCAAAATCGAGGACTAATTCATTTTTTTCATGATTTGCAATATCTCTTCTGATAACGTTCTTATGGTATCTAGTTCATCTTCGAGACACCTAAGAATTCACTCGAGTTCTAGTATTTTATGTGTTAGCATTAATATATCTTGGATGAGCATTAAAATATCTTCACTCCCTGCATGTACATATTCCTTTGTGTCCCTGTCATTGTTTATTTGAGCCATTTATTCGTTGTTAGTAACAAATGCAAACAAAAAGAGACAAATTATAAAAAAATACCTTAAAACACTTAACAATCTTATAAAAAAATGAAGATTGAAAAATTTCCTTTACAGGAAACAGACGTATATATAATGCGCAAGAGGAAATAAGCCATCTAAGTCACGAATTGACATTTAAGTTCAGAAACTACATTTAACTACTATCGAATTCAATGATATCCACTAACTAGTAATTGTTATCAATGTGTGCAGTACTACTTTTCTTGATCTTTAATCAGAAAGACTATTTTAAAATCTGTTACTTTAAATCATATACATTTTACTGAAATTCCAATTTTACATAGTGCAATTGACACGATTATGTTTCATGATTAATCGACCTTACATGCTTTAGAAATTAGTGTTGACATACTATTTTATTAAAATCGTAAATCACTTTCTATTTTCATTAACCAAAGGTATTTCCTAATAAATACAATTCTTTTCCGTAATTATTCAACGAACTGTTGTGTATCTAATAGATATACTATGTAGACTTGCCTTGATACAAGCCAACTTTTACTTTGCAAAAGCAATTTTAGAACCTAGATTTCAATTGACCACTTGAATGCATTTTTTCCTTTCTCACATTATGAAAATATTAAATGAACTATGTTCACTGAAATAATTAAACTAGACAACTATACATGGGATTTCAACGATTGTTCTGATTGATGTCTCATTGCCTCTTCCAACTACCTAGACATAATCTACAATAATCACATAATAAAATATGTTACAAACACTATTTTTATACTACAAAAATAACGAATATAATATGTGATACCAAATTCGATAAATGAAACTGATATTGCATGTTAACTTTGAACATATCCACATCCAAACTCAGCATTGACGCATCAATTCCCCAAAAAATTTACAAAATCCTTTAATGTGAAATGCAAGCATTCGCAAAATCAAAGCTTAGAATCTTCCTGTGCACAATAGACTACCTTCGTACTTCCACACATCTGCTTCATTTGAGAAACATAACCATAAACAAATATTGTGTTCAATGATTCCATTTTCTTTGAACCACGCACAACCTTTACTCGATTGACTGCTAATATTTGACAATACAGAGATACACAATATTTATAATTAAAATATTGCAAGAGAAAATATGAAATATTTAATACTAAAATATTAGCAATAAAAAATTATTTATAATTAAAATATTAATAATAATATCATATCGGTCCACCGCTTGTGTCAATGTTATTTCAAAAAACAAATATCGATTATTTAATACTAAAATATTACCAATAAAAGCCTTCAATGTAGATTTCAGAGATACATGGATCCACACAATGAAAGCTTGAAGGCTTTCTCATTAAAAATAATCATAAATAAAGATTTTGCTCAATGTTTTGATCATTCATGTCGTTACAAGTTATTGAATTCCAGAATGATCCAACCTTCGCTCAATTGAGTAATGATATTTATAAATACAGAAATTTTCATAACTTATAATTAAAATATTGTGAAAAAATATGGATTATTCAATACTAAAGTACTAGTGACAAAAGCATTATTTATAACTAAAATATTACCAATAATATAATTAAAATCATTGTTTTAGGAACTTGAATTCAACTTGATATTGCCAAGCTCATTTCTAATTAACAGTACCTGCATAACATAGTCCTTGACATTCACATTTCCATTGTGCAGAAGTTCATTGTGTGCAACTCATTGTGTTGATCTTCGCATATCAATCTTTCGTACAATGATTCAATTTTTATAATGCTATTATATAATTACAAGGAAGCGCATAAATGGATGTACAATCATAATTATTTTAATGATTAACCATTAATACATATTAACTATATTAACTATATTATTCTGTTATAATAATAATAGACCATGCATTTGGAAAAAGCAATGGATCAAATGAATTTATAAGCATAATTGGGGCCACCGTAAAATAGCATCAATACTTACAGTAAGAGCATCGATGTTTTAGATAACTTGTGGAGACAGGTAGATACACATCATTTATAACTAAAGTATTAGCAACAATCGTATAAGTCCATAGTTTACTATATTTGGAAGTTTTTCGAGTCCTGAATTTCTGGAGCCATTTTGAGGCCATAAATGACATTTTTCGGAAAAATCGGGACTGGCATGGGTCTTCAACCAATGATGGCCACTTTAAATTTGTATTCCTCAAATAGATATTTCTAACAAGGTATTTTGTGTGTCAAACTAAGATCGTATGCCAAAGTTACGACCCCGGGAAATTGATGTACCAATTTACCCAAACAAGGCCCATAGTTTTGACGCTTCATCTCCTGGGGTTAGGTTTTTAATTGTTTTGGGCTTTCCATTGTTTCTCAATAATAAATAGGCCTTTAAGCCTCATTGTAATACAAAATAAAAGGCATGTATCCACCACATCTCTTCTCAGAGATAAACTACCATCACCCAAGCTAATTTATTTCCATTATGTCTGTAAGCATGTTTTAGTTCTTTGATATTAATGAAATGAAGTTTTATTTATGATACATCTTTGTATTTATGGTTATATTCATATTTTGTTGCGTTCATGAATAAATCCGGATCACTCATACAAGAAACCCTTCATATTATTGAGACCCTTGATTTTCCACCATGCATTTGAAAATATCTATAAAGCCTTCTAGATCATTCTCCTCTTCATATTAGCATCAAATATCGTTGATTGAATATGTTTTGAGTTTTTTATAGGCATAGCACACTTCATGAGCTCGAAGCTCCTTCAGCCTTGAAAATTGCGCCCTGTGTGATTAGTTTTCTTCATAAGCACATGGTCGCATCTCTTTGATCCTTCATAGTGCTACAATGTTCCCTATTTTCCTTAGAGCGCATGAGTGCATCAAGAAGGAACTAAGCCTCATCAATCAGCCCTTCAACATGAAACATTGAACCCTCTCTTTCCTTGGGCACATAAGAGCACTTTGAAGACCTAGAGCTCTCTTTATTTCATCCTTCATCGTTTTTGAGTGCGACAATGCGCCCTCCTTGTCTTCTTGGGTGCATGAGCGCACAAGGAAGACTTGAAGGCCTATTTTACCATTCCTTTGACCCATAAGGTGCTACAATGTGCCTTGGATGATTCTTTCCTCTTTCTTGAATGCATGAGCTCACTACGAAGCCCCGAATGATCATGCATGTCCCCTTCATGCTTTGAAAGTGCAACCTCCTAGTTTGCATGTGTATTTTTGCTTGCAGGAAAGTTATTTTATGCTATTTTTCATAGTTTTTCATGATCTATCACCCGTGGTGGCTCTTTGAACGTGAATTACAAGTATTGCTACATAGTTAGTGTTTTAAGATTATCTTATCATTATGATTGTGATTCCACAAACAAGTGCCCATGTTACACGTGTTTCCATTGTATCATTATCTATTGGAGACATGCTGTCACGTAAAGTAGCCTCTAAACAACTTTTAGAAGCAAGCGCTGATGAAATTTTGGAAGTTTCAAGGCATAATATTCATATATGCACAGATAATAATTTTGCATTGACATGACTAAAAAATTTACATGGAGCAAGATCTATAACACATTCATGTAGGAGAACTTTCTTGAGGACTTAGAAGACTTGCATTCCTACATCGACATTAAGAAGTACAAGATACATAGGATCACATGCCAACTCCAAGTCAAGCCATGTGCAAAATTTGTTGAACAGATCATCACACACATGGATGAATCTCACCTTGTGCTTTGTAGTGAGAGTGGAAGTCAACTCGCCACCCATTATGGCAAGGATATGGTGTTAAGAGCCTGCCAAGTTTCGACATCGCCCATTAACAGTTTATTCGACAAATATATTATGAGAAGTATATTAGTATTTGATGGCTATGTATTGTCAGATATGTGGGCGTAAGAATGATGAGGTGTTCTATTTTCGTTGCGACAAACACCCTCCAAAATTTTTCCTACACTAGAATTTTGGAGCCTAATGTGGATCTTGTGATTGGCCGTTCTGTATTCACTTCTTGGTTAGTTGATGCTTTTGAGCTCCTTTCTTGGATTGGAAGTGTCGCTTTCACTTGATCACACATGCTTAGTTCGTAACAAGTGCATGAGCACATTATTTTATGCAATATTGAACAATAATAACATGGTTGATCAAGACTATGCTTGTGCAATGCCCAATCCATGTTGACAGTCAATGTGCACTAACATTGACAGTTTCTCACTTCTAGTTGCGTTTGTACTTCTATTTCGGTGAGTTTTGAAAACTATCTATTTCATGCACCTTGGTTTTCATGAGTGTTTTTTTCACATTTTTGGTTGTTTCTTTCACTTTAATTCACCCTAATTAGTGTTTTTTTCATGTTATCTTCGCTCTTTCATGTGTTACTTTCACTATCTTTCGCATATCGCAAGTGTCATTTGGACTTTAGAAATTGTCGTATTCCAACATGTTAAGTGTAACATAATGTGAATAACATTGTTCTGGTGGTTTCAAGAGGTTAATTTTGATTAAATTATTTTATCCTATTATGTAAACATCCGTCTCACTCATTTCCAAAGTTTTAAGAATTTTCGCATAAGTGTCATCACGGTTGTCACAAAGTGTACCTTTATTGTCGCAATTATTGTAAGTTATCAAAAAGGTTGTCATATCGAGGGAAGTATGTGGTCATGTGTTCCGGATGATCTATGTTGTGTCATCAAGTGTTTAAGTGTGTGATCAAATTCAAGTCCTATCATTATTCACATTAGTTTCGCTGATCCCACAATTAGCCAAATTTCATAAAATTCCCAGTAACTTAGCCTCATCCTACCTTCTAAAGGTTTGAGCCCTGTACATAAATTACTTGCAAAAAAATTCTTAAAAAAGAAAAATAAACAATGGCAAAAACATAAAAAAACACACATAAAAATACTTTCCCTTGGATCCCAAAACTGGGACTACTAGATTGATTTTTCATTATATTCCTTTCAATGTTACAACACACACACACACCCACACACACATATATGCTGAATCATTCATAAACCCTAATCCATTAATCTTAGATTAGAACATAACCTTGGTTCCCTTCACCGTATCTACGAAATACCATTGGTAGAAAATCATCATGCCCAAAACCATGTGCAAAACCCATGCACAAAAGCACAGGTAGCCCATCTAATATATGGTCTAAGAAAAAACATTCACAGGGCGCTGCTCTGGACCTTGTGTAGGGGGGCTATTTACCCCCCTATGACCCCCTTGCATGTGCGAATATTCGTGGAAAGAATATAACACATAACCAACATTCTCCAACTTGTTGTTTTCTTTTCCACAAAGGCGGTCATAGGAGAGATTAATCATTGGTATATCCTTGCAAATCCCTTTTTTTATCTACACCAAGTAAAATTCTAAACAATCACAGACTTCACCAATGCATCTGCAACATTCTTCAAAGTGTCCACCTTTACCAGCAACACCATTTTGTCCTCAACCATATCCTTCACAAAGTGATACTGAACATTAATTTGTTTGTCTATGAATAATAAACAAGGTTCTTTGCCAAGAAAATTGTACTTTGACTATCAAAGTCTATCCTTATAGCTCGTTGTACCAACCCCATACTTGAACACAATCTCTAAAACCAAATTGCTTCCTTGATTGCATGAATGGTTGCCATGTATTCAACCTTTGTTGTTGAAAGAGCCACTATAGACTGCCTTTTTCTCATCCAACTAATTGATCCTACAAATAGGTTAAACACATACCCACTTGTATATCTTTCTGATCTAGATCTCCAGCCCATTCTACATCAACTAAGTCACGAATGTCCGAAAATCTATCCAATCCTGGTCTTCCTTGGTAATACAAACCATAATCACTAGTGCCACACAAATACCTGAAAACCCACTTCACTATTTTCCAATGATCTTTCCTTGGTTTTGGCATAAACCTAGTCAATACTCCCATTGCATCTGCAATGTTTGGTCTAGTATAGATCATTGTAGACATTAGACTACTGACTAAACTGTCATATGGAACATGGGACATGTACTCTTGCTCTTCTATTTTCTTCGGAAATTATTCAGTAGATAAATTTATGCCTACAGGAATAAGAACCTTCAATGGTTTACTATATTGCATATTAAACCTCCACAGTATTGTATCAACATACTTCCTCTTTTCCTAATCTCATTTAATTTCCATGCCCAAAATATAGTTTACAATACCAAGATACTTCATTTTGAATTTGGAGGAAAATTGGGTCTTCAAATACTGGAAATTTCTTTGTCATTTCTAATCAATAAAATATCATCCACATACTAAGTACATGGTCACCAATTAATTTAAAATACACACAATTATTTTCTTTTCTTATGGTGAAGCAAAGTCCCCGTATATATGTATCAAATTTATGATACCACATCCTTGCTGACTGTTTTAACCCATGCAAATAATCTTTTAACCTACATACCAATTCTTTCTTACCATTCACCTCAAAGCCTTCAAGTTCATGTGGATATCTTCTTCCATATACCCAAGGAGAAATATTGTGTTCACATCCATTTGTTCTACCTAGAAATCAAAAATAAAAAAATAGATGAAAGTAATCTAATAGACACTAACTTGGCAACATGAGAAAAAATATAACCAAAATTAATTCCCGACACTTGGGAATAACCTTTTTCTACCAACTGATCTTTGTATTTATCCACATTGTCTTTTGCATTCCTCTTCTTCTTAAACACCCATTTTCTTCCAATGGGTTTCCTTCCAGCTGACAACTCCACCAGATCCTAAACCTCATTTTTTTCCAAAGATGACATTGCATCAACCATGGTCTCTTTCCAGAGTTTTCCATCTTCTGAATACTGCCTTCTTGACAATTCTAGGATCATCATTAGTAATAGATAAAGAAAAAATTGAATAGAAAGAAAATGGAATATACCTTTATGGCTCCCTTCTCTCTCGAATGGATCTTCTCAAAGCTAGAGTTTGTGGCTCTTCCTCTTTTGATTCATGTTCTAATGTAGAGTATGATTCTTCCTCCTTTACCTCAAACTCTACATTCTCAAGTTACTTTGGTACAAATTCACGTTTAATAACATTTTTAACCTCTCTAAATGCCACATCTAGGCTGTACACAACCTTCCTTGTTTCTAGGTTCCAAAGATTATAACCTTTTAAACCATCCTTATACCCAATAAAGATGCACATTTCAAATTTACTATCCAACTTATTTCTTTTCTCCTTTGGAGCATGTACATATGCATCATAGCCGAATACCCTCAGATGTGAAAGAGAGGGTTTCTTATCAGTCCATACCTCATGTGGTCTTATCCTCCAAAATTGATGAAGGTGATATGTTAACCAAGAAACATGCAATCTCCACTGCCTCTACCTAGGATTCTTGTCCTAACCCGACACCACTGAGCATGCTTCTTTCCTTTTCCATCAACATCCTATTCATTCTTTCCACAAATCCATTTTGATGAGGTGTGTATGAGGTATTCTTCTATCGTGCTATACCACACTTCTTACATAACTCTTCAAATTCCTTCTTGCAAAACTCTCCTCCATTATTCTTACTCAACACCTTTATCTTCTTCTCAGCTTGGTTTTTCCCCAGAGCCTTAAATTATTTAAAACTATCAAAGACTTCAGATTTATTCCTGAGGAAATATATCCATGTATTCCTTAGGAAGTAATCTATAAATGGTACATATTACACATAATTATGCAGTGATGGAACTGGCACAGGTCCAAACACATGAATGTGCACAATCTCTAATATCTTATTTGCCCTCTTAGCACTAGAGGGGAAACTCACCCGATTATGCTTCCCATATACACAATGTTCACAAAAGTTGAAATCTAGAGAGAAATTATACATACCTTCTACCGTACCATTACCATGCAATATTCGAAGGCCCTTCTCTCCAATATGTCCAAGCCTTTGATGCCATATCTGTTGGGAAAAATACTGAGAGGGGGGCTGAATCAGTATTTAGAGTTTATAAAATAAATTTAACCTTTTCTTTGAGCATATTTTCATACGTGGTTTTTATGAACTGAACTAGCGTATGCATGTCGAAATACAGAAGAAAACTAGCGTATACTGATTTACCTTTCAGATTTAGAAAAATTCTCAGAAGTAGTCTTTTTAAACAGATTTATCAGTTATGTATCAGGCTAGATCATTAGAAGTTATGAGCAGTAATCAATAGTGTAAAGCATCACACACATGACCACCAATATTTAAGGTGGAAACCCAATTCGGGAGAAAACCACCGCTACTGTCGTCTCTGTCTTCAATCTTTATTATATAGAAATTTTTTTACAACATTGTACTAATGCAGACTCATACCAGTACGCAGGCTTCTACCTGCAGAAATCTGCAACCTTCTCTCGTTTTCCAGCTGCAACTGGAAGGGAGCTCTAATCCCCTGATCTCGTTTACCAGCCTCTTCTGGAAGGGATATTCGACCCCTTGATTTTAGCACCAGCTTCTACTGGCAGAAAGCTTCCACTTTCATACTGAAGGCTTCAACCCTCAGATCCACTGCAGAACACATTTCTTCAATTTTCATACTGGATCAAAACAGCGTCAATACAACCCCTTAACATCAACAACCATACTTTACCCAAAACTTCAATCAGAACAACAATACCACAGTAACTAGAATATCAGAAATAACCTAGACTTCAGAATAGATAATCAGATACACATTCAACCTTGAACAACCATTAATTCAGATACCATACGCTATTTTTATTTACTGAACCCGCGTACATACGCTCTTTTCTGCACACCAACCTGCATATGCTTCAGTGCATACTCATTTTTATATTTTGAATTAATACATGACTTTTCTTTATCGATTCTGTGTATACACGCGCTTTTCCTTTTACCAACTAGCGTATTCCTCTGTGTATGCTTTCTTTCAGAATTTGTTCAGACTCATATTCAGATCTGAAATCATATTTCTGTTCAGACAATCTATCAGCCATGCAGAACTGTTTATACAGTCATTCTTCCCTCATCATGTTTTCTCAATCATTGATTAGATTTTTTCATTATCATATCAGCAGCATACATCATATTCAAATAGCCCAGAACTTCAAGAAGACTTCATTGACAGATAACCGCAATCACAGAAGTAATATCAATGAAATAAGATTCAGAAACCCTAACTTCCATATGTGCTTTTTATTAAGCGAACCTGCATATATACGCACTTTTACCGAGACAAACTAGCGTATAGATCTGTGAAAGATAAACTTTGCAGAACAGACCAGATCTATAAACTTACCCAGATTTCTTCAATTTCTTCATCGGACTTGCGCTAGGTCTTCATCATTTCTTTTGCAGATCATCCTAGATATTCATCATTTCTAGATCTAGAGATCTTGAACCTTCATCATATCCATAGGTGCATCATCGATTCAGATCTATTAGAAACAGATTTCAACCATGCAGATATCTCTTAAAGAGATTTATTCCTCAATAGCCCTTTTTCGCTTCCACAACTTGCACTATGATCTTCTTCTCCTTATATAGATTTAGCCTTTATCAATACCATGAGTCAAAACCACTCAACCGCTGATGGTATTCCTGGATGGGATCAAATAGATAATCCAATGCTCAATACTAAGGGCCAATACCATGGTAATGCCCCCTGGTTTTCTAAGTTTGGAGCACAAATAGCCATACGTGACTTGGGTCGTACTTATCCGCAGACATACGCGACTTGGCTTTTACAAACCCGCGTATGCATTTTTCTATATTTGAAAAAGTCAATCTGCTCGTATAGAACTGCTGATGGTTTTCTGAGTTCTTCATATAGTCATTATCTGCATCCTTTGTCAGAGAGTTGCCATCAAGGACAATCAATTCAATATAGTAGGATACAAGAAACATATTGCCAACAATCTCCCCCTTTGGACTTGATGGCAACCATGACCAGAAATACATTCAGCAACAACATTCTCCCCCTTTGACATCAAGGGAAAAGGGTAGATCAAGATCCTTTGTACCGACAATACCATGATCCCCCTGAGATCATGCTGCATCTTCAAACATAATATTCAATGAAGTACATGACTCTATAACTCAAGCTAGTATGACCTTTCCTATCACCAAGGACTCATACTTACATTAATGATCCAACCAAGTGGATTTACAAGTTTGAATCGACTACCCAACCAAGTGGGTTTACAAAATGGAATAAGTCTTTGCATGACTGAATATTACAATTTTTACATCATGGGTCTCAACATGACCTTTTTCATCAAATTACAGAAATGACTTATACAATCAAGATCAAAGATTCTCAAGCATGAGATCAGACTACAACAAATAATTAGAATGCCAAAAATGCATCCTTTCCACATGACCAATGCTCCCCTTTAGCCTGTGCATCCTGAACACTTTCAACAGCAAATCATCAAGGCATCTTCATCAGAAACATGAGAGCTATAACATCACCAGAGATACCCAATAGCACCGCAGTTGTGCTGAAGAATGCTGACCCAGAAAAATTTTGACAGCAAACACCCATACACGGTTTTTTGTGTATAAAATTGCATATATACGCGACTGTCCTTCAGGAAATCCGCGTATCAAATTTAATATTCTGAATTTAAGCAGATCTGATCCTCTGTATGGCAGAGACTACTCCCAGATTTTATCTGAGATATTCGAACGCTTCCCTTGGTAGAGGTTTGGTAAATATATCAACAACTTGTTCTTTGGATGGAACATACTCCAACTTCACCTTTTGTTCAAGCACTTGTTCACGAAAGAAGTGATACTTGATGGGAATGTGCTTGGTCTTGGAATGCATAACAGGATTCTTTGAGATATTGATGGCACTTGTATTATCACACATAATGGAGATAGGAGGTGAACATTTGATTTGAATGTCTTGTAAGGTTTGCATCATCCAAAGAAGTTGAGTGCAACATGATGCGGCAACCACATATTCTGCTTCTACTGTAGATAAGGCAATAGAGCTTTGCTTCTTGCTGAACCAAGATACTAACCGGGGCCCCATATAGAATGCACCACTACTAGTGCTTTTCCAATCATCAACATTTCCAGCCCAATCTGCATCAGTGTAAGCATGAAGATTAAGATCAACATTCTTTGGATACCATATTCCAAAGTCTTGAGTTCCTCGTAGATATTTGAATATTCTTTTCACATCCTGAAGGTGAGACTCTTTTGGATTAGCTTGGAATCGTCCAACAATCCCAACTGCATGCATAATGTCTGGTCTTGTCCCAGTGAGATAAAGTAGACTTCCTATCATAGATCTATATTTTGGTTGATTCACCATGGGGGAATCATCATTAGAACTGAGATTACATCCGGTTATCATTGGTGTAATTACGAGTTTGCAATCTTCCATGCCATACTTCTTCAGGATTTGCTTAAGATATTTTGCTTGTGATAAGAATATGCCATCTGTTTCTTGTTGCACTTGTAAGCCAAGAAAGAATGTTAGTTCCCCAAGTAAAGACATTTCAAATTCTTGCTACATAGCAGAAGAAATTTTTTGACTCATAGATTCTTCATTACTTCCAAAAATGATGTCATCAACATATACAACCACAATCAATAGTTTATCATTTTCAGTTTTTGTGTATAAGTTGCTATCATCAAACCCCTTTGAAAATCCTTGTTGATGAATATATTTGTCAAGACGATAATACCATGCCCTTGGAGCTTGTTTGAGACCATATAGATCCTTTTTAAGTCTACAAACAAGTTTTCCATCATTTCCCAAAATGAATCCTTCTGGTTGTTCTATATAAGCTTCTTCTTCTAGATCACCATTGAGAAAATAAGATTTAACATCCATTTGATAAACTTGGATTTGTTGGAAGCCTGAAAAAGCAAGAAAAATTCTTATGGCTTCAAGTCTAGCTACAGGAGAAAAATTTTCTTCAAAGTCTATACCTTCTTGTTGAGCATACCCCTTGCAAACAAGTCTAGCTTTATTTCTTATAACATACCCATTCTCATTTAACTTGTTTTTGAATATCCATTTAGTTCCAATGACATTTTTGTCATGAGGTCTTGGTACTAATTCCCAAGTGTGATTCTTTTCAATTTGATCAAGCTCTTCATTCATGGCTTGAATCCAACATTCATCTTTGCTAACTTGATTGACATTGTGTGGTTCAATAGTGGATAGAAATGCCAGATAGCTAGAAGATCCCACAAGAGTCCTTCTTGTTTGTACACCTGATCCCTTTTCTCCTAAACTTTGAGATTCTGGATGATTCTTTTGAACATATCTGGATGGATCTTTTCAGATAAATCATCATCAGGATCTTCATTGGGTTCATTATCTATATCATTTTTATTTGATGTAGAAGGATATATGTCACCATCGTCTTCATCTGTTGTTTGTTTTTCTTCTTTTGGAGCTGCAGGAGACTCATCAATAACAACATCAATACATTCAACAATCTTCCGAAGTCTTTTATTGTAACATTTATATGCTCTACTCCTAGAGGAGTAACAAAGAAGTATTCCTTCATCTGCTCTGGGTTCAAACTTGCCAAGTTTTTCATCATTATTTTTGATAAAGCATTTGCTTCCAAAAACTCTAAAATGCTTCACAGTGGGAGGATTACCATACTAGAGTTCATATGGAGTTTTATCACTATTTACACGAACATGTGCCTTGTTAAGAATATTTACCGCTGTATGTGCTGCTTCTCCCCAAAATGTGTTAGGTGTTCCGGAATCATCAAGCATAGCTCTAGCCATTTGTTGAACTTTTCTATTCATTCTTTCTGCTACGCCATTTTGTTGTGGAGTGCCAGCTACAGAAAACTGTCTTTTTATGCCATGTTGTTCACAAAATTCAAGGAATTCATCTGATGTATATTCTCCTCCTTGATTAGATCTAAGACACTTGATTTTTAGATCTAATTCATTTTCAACCAGTGCTTTGAAGATCTGAAATTTCTCAAATGCTTCATCTTTGTGTTTAATCAACCCAATCCAACACATTCTATAGAAATCATCAATAAATAAGATATAGAATTGTTCACCACGCGGTGACTTTTTCCTCATAGGTCCACATATGTCAGTATGAATGAGTTAAAGAGGCTTACTTGATGATCCTTCCTTGGCATTAAATTGCACTTTGGTTTGCTTACTGAATTGGCAAGATTTGCATATGATACTTTCAGGTAGAGTAATATTGGGAAGATCACGAACAACTTTAAGTCTGCTTGATTTTTTGATTTGAGAGAAGCTCAGATGCCCCAACCTTCTATGCCATAGCCAGTTTTCTGAAGATTTACTCAAGTAACATTTTTCTTTGCAGTTCTTCAATACATACAGGTTGCTTGGAGTCCTTTTTCCTTTTATAATTGTTTTACCTGTATCAAGATCACGTACCACACATTCTTTTGAACTAAAGACAACTTCAGTTCCTTGATCACACATTTGACTTACACTTAATAGGTTATGCTTTAATCCATCCACATACATGACATTATTATCTTTCACCTTTTCTTTTAGAAAAACAGACCCTTTTCCCTTAATGACAGTAGGAGTATCATTACCAAATGTAACATTCTTTTCATTTTCTAGAGCACTATATGCAAGAAGTTTGTTTTTGTCACCTGTCATGTGTTTTGAGCATCCACTATCAATGTACCATTGATTTTCTTCACCTTCTGCAAATAAAGCTATGCCACAATTTTTAACTTGTAATTCCTTCTTTTTCCACACGTTGGAGCTTGAAGGAAAATGCTCTTTTGGCTGGACTTTGCTCCAGCATTCAGATTATTCATGGCCAAAGTTATTACAATAAGCACATTCAACTTCATTTTTAAGAGGAGAAAAGTTGTTATATGTATTATTATTTGTTCCAATATCAATCCTTTTCTTTCTTGCTTCTCTTGTCATGATGGTTTTATATGCAACACATTGAACAACTTTATGACCAAAATTGTGACATGAGAAACATTGTCCATTGAAGAAGAAATTTCTGTGATCATGAAATATTCTACTTGAATTTACCTGTTGATTGGTGTTTCTTTGAAAGGTATTCTTGTTAGTGTTCTTTGAATTGAGATGGTCATGCTTTACCTGTAAAGATTCTTTATTCCCTTGATGAGTGGCAGAGTGTTGTACACTGGCTGTAGCTGCTTTTAGATAATTTGGTGCTGAAGCCTGAGAAGATTCTCTAATATATCCAAGACCTATCTTTATAAGAGGAGAACGTTGTACCTTGATAATCTCATCTAAGGTTTCAGATCCTTTAGCAAATCTAAGATTCAAAGTCTTTACTTTCTCAATTTCTTTTCTTAGACTTACTATTTCACATTCTAATTTCTCATTATGTTTCTCCTTTTCTTCAAGCTAGTTTTTTCAGAGTTTCTATGGATATTTTACTTTCTTCTAAGCATATTTTGAGTTGATTGATTTCATCAAGAAAATCATTGTCCTCTAAAGCATCCATAAAAGTATCTTTTTCTTCTCTAAACTCTTTTTCAAATGCCATGAGAAGTCTAAGATCTTGTTCACATTCTTCCTCACTGTCTAATAACCCATCACTGTCTTCATGAGTATAGTAACCTTTTCTAGTGCTAAACCGATTCTTATTCCTTCTTGCTACTTCCTTTCCTTTTACATGTGTTTCTTTGTGAGGACACTTAGCAGCATAATGACCAACTCTTCCACAAGTAAAACATTTGAAAGGAAGCTTACCTCTGAACCTTCCTGTGCCAAGTTGGAGTTTCTTAACAAAATTTACCTCATCTTCTTCTGAGATATACTCTGATCCTTCTGTCTCTTATACTTCTTTCCATTTTGTAGAAGCTTTAAAGACAACTTCTTTGACTTCAGATGGTCCTCCTCTTCTCATTTCACATGCAGTTAGTATGCCATGAAGTTGCACAATAGTAAGATTTTGAAGATCCTGTTTTTCTTCAAGAGAAGAAACTTTTGACTCAAATTTTGCCGTTAGTGATCTTAAAAATTTCTCAACCAAAGTAGAGTCGGTTATTGTTTCTGCCAGATTTCTCATACGATTTACAATATCATCAAGATGTAAAAAGAAACTGACAATGCTCTCCTCATTATGAATTTTTAGATTTTCATATTGAATTCTGAGAGTTTGGAGTTTAGCACTTTTTACCTTTGCATCACCTTCATAACTTAGAATGATTTTGTCCCATATTGCCTTTGCTGTATCCAGTTGCATGAATTTGAAAAATTCTGATTCAGTTAGACTTCCCAATAGAGCATTGACTGCCTTTACATTTGTTTCATAATTCTTTCTTGCCGTTGGATCTGTTGGCACTGCGGCTGGATATTGATATCCTTCTTCAACAATAGCCCATACATCTACTCCCAGAGACTGAAGATAGGATCTCATCCTTTTTTTCCATAAGACTAAATTGTTTCTGTTGAAGAGCGGTGGCCTGATAGATGTTGTTCCATCTTGATTGCTCATCTTGTTTGATCTACCTTCTAGCGGCTAAGCTTTTTCAGAAGGACCTGTTCTGATTCCAATTGTTGGGAAAAATACTGAGAGGGGGGGTGAATAAGTATTTAGAGTTTATAAAATAAATTTAACCTTTTCTTTGAGCAGATTTTCATACGCGGTTTTTATGAACTAAACTAGCATATGCACGCCGAAATACAGAATAAAACTAGCGTATACTGATTTACCTTTCAGATTTAGAAAATTTCTCAGAAGCAGTCTTTTTAAACAGATTTATCAGTTATGTATCAGGCTAGATCATCAGAAGTTATGAGCAGTAATCAACAATGTAAAGCATCACACACATGAACACCAATATTTAAGGTGGAAACCCAATTCGGGAGAAAACCACCGTTGTTGTCGTCTCTGTCTTCAATATTTATTATATAGAAAATTTTTTACAACATTGTATTGATGCAGACTCATACCAGTACGCAGGCTTCTACCTGCAGAAGGCTGCAACCTTCTCTCGTTTTCCAGTTGCAACTGGAAGGGAGCTCCACCCCCTTGATCTCGTTTACCAGCCTCTTCTGGAAGGGAGCTTCAAACCTCTGATTTTAGCACCAGCTTCTACTGGCAGAAAGCTTCAACTTTCATACTGAAGGCTTCAACCCTCAGATCCACTGCAGACCACGTTTCATCAATTTTCATACTGGATCAAAACAACTTCAATACAACCCCTTAACATCAACAACCATACTTTACCCAAAACTTCAATCAGAACAACAATACCACTGTAACCAGAATATCATAAATAACCCAGAATTCAGAATAGATAATCAGATACACATTCAACCTTGAAAAACCATTAATTCAGATACCATACACTGTTTTTATTTATTGAACCCGCGTACATATGCTCTTTTCTGCACACCAACCTGTGTATGCTTCAGTGCATACTCATTTTTATATTCTGAATTAATACATGACTTTTCTTTATCGATTCCGCGTATACACACACTTTTCTTTTTTACCAACTAGCGTATTCCTCTGTGTATGATTTCTTTCATAATTTTTTCAAAATCATATTCAGATCTGAAATCAGATTTATGTTTAGACAATCTATCAGCCATAAAAAACTATTTAGACAGTCATTCTTCCCTCATCATGTTTTCTCAATCATTGATTAGATTTGTTCATTATCATATCAGCAACATACATCATATTCAAACAGCCCAGAACTTCAAGAAGACTTCATTGATAGATAATCGAAATCACAGAAGTAATATCTGTGAAATAAGCTTTAGAAACCCTAACTTCCATACGAGCTTTTTATTAAGCGAACCCGCGTATAGATCTGTAAAAGATAACTTTGCAGAACATACCAGATCTATAAACTTACCCAGATTTCTTCAATTTCTTCATCAGACTTGCGCTAGGTCTTCATCATTTCTTTTGCAAATCATCCTAGAGATTAATAATTTCTAGATCTAGAGATCTTGAACCTTCATCATATCCATAGGTGCATCATTGATTCAGATCTATCAGAAACATAGTTCAACCATGCAGATATCTCTTAAAGAGATTTATTCCTCAATAGCCCTTTTTCGCTTCCACAACTTTCACTATGATCTTCTTCTCCTTATATAGATTTAGCCTTTATCAGTACCATGAGTCAAAACCACTCAACTGCTAATGGTATTCCTGGACGGGATCAAATAGATAATCCAATGCTCAATACTGAGGGCCAATACCATGGTAATGCCCCCTGGTTTTATAAGGTTTGAGCACAAACAACCATACGTGACTTGGGTCGTACTTATCCGCGGACATATGCGACTTGGATTTTACAAACCTGCGTATACATTGTTCTATATTTGAAAAATTCAATCTGCTCATATAGAACTGCTGATGGTTTTCTGAGTTCTTCATATAGTTATTATCTGCATCCTTTGTCAGAGAGTTGCCATCAAGGACAATCAATTCAATATAGTAGGATACAAGAAACATATTGCCAACAATATCGTGGTATTTTTTATAGATACCACAAGGATTTTATCTCCACTTTGAGGAAACACATAACTCTTGCACCCATCAATAACAGTGTTACACAGAAGCTTGTACAAAGTTACAATCTAAACTCCCTGCATAATTAACAGTGCTCCTCAAACCATATTGCATGTATCCTTCCCGAAAACTATTTTACACCTACATCATTCATATTTCTTACAAAAATAAGATTTCTGGCCAATGAAGGAATATGCAAAACACCAAGAAGTCTTCTAATCCTTCCACCTTGCAACTTTAGCTTGAATTTTCCACGTCTGATGATTCTCACCTTATTTCCATCCCCTAAGAAGGCATCACCACCATTATATTTCTCATACTCACAAAACCACTCCATATGGGGAGTGAAGTGAAAGGATTTACCTGAGTCCATCAACCATGCCTCATGATCTACACATGTACTTAAAGAAGAAGCCAAGTACACATCCCCACCTTTATCTGAGGTGGTTTTTGCCTCTGGAGAAGGATCATCATCAAATAAATTTCCTTTCTTAGGAGATTTATATCTATAGTCCTTTTGGTAGTGCGCTTCCTTTCTGAATTTCCAAAACACCTTTACAGGTTTTCCTGGAGGTTTAGGTCTCCTTGTAGGTTTAGATCTCCCACTCGAGGACTTATTTTTGTTTTTTTTCTAGGGCTGCCTTTATACAGACAATGCATATCCATTCCGAATCTCCACATTTTTCCATATCATATCCTTCGAAAAAAAGGATGAGACTATTTCATCAAACTTCAAAGTATTTGTATTTCTACCTATTGCAACAACCATACTATCCCACGAATCTCATAGAGAACAAAACAAGCTGATGCGATTATATTCGTATGAAATTTTAATATCAATAAGAAACAACTTTCTTAACACATTATTAAATGCATTCAGATGAAATGTCACTGAGTCTCCATCCTTCATCCTCAAGTTATACAACTTTATCCATAGGAATAGTTTGTTCAGCAAAGACTTAGATTGGTACAAAGTCCCTAAATTTTCCCACAACTAATTCGTTGTAGATTCTCCTTATACATTCAACAATAATGAATTTGAGATACACAAATGTATTGTTCTCTTTCCTTCCAATCCAAATTTGCCTAGTCTTCTGCTGACATTTCCGTTCGTTTATTAACCAGATATACCACGATCCACTGATCTTTATCCACCAACAGATCCTCAATATTGGGATTCCACTAACCAAAAATTCGACCAATAAATTTCTTGATCTCTATCTTTCCGTTACTTGCCATCTTCTTTCATCGCAAGAATTGATCCTATAGATCTCCCACTAAAACAGATCTACCATAGGGCCAAGAAAAATCCCTTTTGCAGCAAAGACGTTCCCTTGAAGCAAAAAAATATCTGATACCAAATGTAGGTTTTAACCCTGTACTGAAATTTCCTGAAAACAAATTCTTAAAATAGAAAAATAAACAATGGAAAGAACATAAAACAAATATACACATACATTGTTCCCTAGATCCCAAAACTAGGACTACTTGATTGATTTTTCATTATATTCCTTTAAATGTTACAATACATACATACATACATACATACATACATACATACATACACACACACACACACACACACACACACACACACACACACACACACACACACACACACATATATATACATGCTGAAGCATTCATAAACCCTAATCCATTAACCCTGGATTAGAAAATAGCTATAGTTCCCTTGATCAGATCTATAAAATACCATGCAAATAAAACCATCATGCCTAAAACCATGTGCAAAACCGATGGAAAAAACCATAAGTAGGTCCTCCCACCTATAATAGTGTCCAATTTTTTTTTTTCCAGGGATGCTTTCCTGAACCCTGTGTAGGGGGATACCGGCCCCATACAAATCCTCCAATAGGGGGGACTACCGCCCCCATACAAAATCCCCAACAGGGGGGATACCACCCCTCCTGTGACCCCCATACTACACCCCGTGTAATGAACAAGGTAGAATATTACTTCGCCTATGACCCACCCACACATGCAGCTAGTCGTGGAAGAATATAACACACACCCAACACCTTCCTGAACTATGCATTACATAGTCCCAACCCTCAAGCTGCAACCCTTCCTATTCACACCACGCAATGCAGAGTTCCTGCCTCCCAGGACTGCGCACTATGTAGTTTCAGTGCTTAAGCCCAAGCCTTTGCCTCCAAGGTTGTGCAATTTAGCCTGACCCCAACTGCGCATTACTCAGTCTCTGAGCTCAAGTTTTGACCCTCAGCTCTTGAACTATGAAATCACCATGTCTTCCCATCCTCCCAAAACTTCGTAGTTGGCTGAAAAGTGGAAAACCCCTTAGCTTGGCTCACTGAATCCCAAAACTATGCAATTTCTCTCTCATGCCTAGTCAGTACTGTGCATTGTGTAGTCTCAAGGTTCAAGCCTCAACATTGAGCTCTTGATATGTGAATTTGTGTAATCACCTAGGTTCCTCTGCCTTCTAGAACTGTTCAGTGGGAAAAATCATTTCTCAAGCCCTCAGTCTAGCTCCCTAAGTTCCCCAACTCCGGAATATTTTCTCAGTATGAGCCTGACCTACGCATTAAGTAGTATCCAAGCTCAAGCCTGACCCTTGACCATCTAATCTGTGTAGTGATTGAGCCTCTCCCTCGGCCTACCACCTGCTTCCATTTTAGTCAATGGATCATCATGTAACATCTTAAACTAGGTATTTATCAGACTCATGTCTTCTTTTCATGATGGGATTGCATATGCATGAACTCTATCATGCTATGGAAAGATGATGAAGAAGGATATGGAGAAGGAGGACATGATAGAAGACACCTAAATAACTCGTACACACTTTCATGCATAATTTTGTGAATATTGTAAGAATTTTCTTTGAATATTTTCGATGTATGTTGTTTTCGTTTGTACTAAGGAAATTGAACTATTTCAGTGGCTTTGGTAATTATCTCGTTGAAGGTGTGTTGTATTTTATTTAACAATTTTTGTTGCCTTGTGAACTATTTTGTTGATTGATCAAGGATTCATTTTTATGTGTGTTCTTGTGTTCCTTTTCTTGATTAGTACTATTAATTTTCTTTAAACGGCCCTGTTAGTGTCTATGAGTCACCAGTGATCAAATGTACTCTTTCCATGTGATTGATAAGGTCTTATGGTCAAATTGTTACATTTAAAAATGAAATTTAACACCTCTCTTTGTTGTTAAATGTTCAAGTCATTGTTTAAGTGTGATTTTCACTCTCATGTCATGGTCATCATGGTCAAATCATATAAGTTTCATGAGTCACTAAATAACCATAGGTCATTTTTCCTTCTTTAAGTGTCATTATTTAAAATCTGAAAAAGGAAGAGTCATGGTGTCATAGGGTTGATCATGAGAGTGTCATGAGTGTCATAATTGTTCAATTTGGAGTCATGTCACCATCATCCAAAACAAGTGAAATGTCATGAGAGTTAGCACTTAGGGAATAAATCACGTCATTAAGTCATTTGGTTAAAGTACATGATGTCACTCCACTAACAAGCCAAAATCGAGTTTTTGAGTTATAAAGGGCTGTCAAAGTGTTTTAAAACTTAATTCCATCCTTCCATAAGTTTCATGATCTCCTCTCCATCAATTTTAAGAGCTGCCATAGCCACGGAAGCTTCGAATTTTTCCCACTACTGATCTTCCATAAGTTTGCTGCGTTTTTGAAGGGGGTTGCTGCTCTTTTGTTTTGGAGGCATAATGAGGAAATAACATGTTCAAAAATTCATCTCAGTGCTTAACAAATATTTAATCAAGTAAGTGGAGCCTTCAAAAACCCTTTATGTGGTCAACTTCCTCAGAGATGTGATTAAAATCCTTGCCTAGGGTTTCATTGCACTTTCACTGCGTTTTTTCATTTTCATGGGCTTTACTTCACTTGACAAGAAATTCCTCTTGTTTCTTAGCATTCAAATCCCTAATTACCCTCATCAAGAACTTCCTAGCATTCCCCACACTCAAAATCACTCATTTTATCATTTACTCTCACAACCCTAACCAATTGTTGTGCTTTTGGCCTAGGGTTGTGTTTTCCCTTTTTTACCCCTCTTTCCTCACTCACATTGAGAAATTCCACTTCAATTTCATTACTAACACCTACCTTACCTCCCATAATTTTTTGAAATTTTTTCATACCCCCCATCCCCTCCATTCCCTTCACTCAAGTTGTTTTGTTTTTAGCACTGTTTTGTAAATCAAATCCTTTGCCTCCCCTTCACAACCCCTTTCCCGTGAGAAACACTTACTCATACCTTTATTTGCATTCAATTTCAATTAAAAGGGTAATTATACATCTCCTACACCATGGAAACATCAAATACCAAAAATAAGGAGGTAATTGGCATGATTTTTAGGGTTTTGAGGTCATTTGTTGCACCTAGGGACAATTTTGATTCAAAATAAGTTTCTGACCAAATGGAGATGAATTGTACAAAACTGAAAGAGGTTTTGGTCAATAAAATACCAAAGAACAAAAAATTCCTTTAGTCTATATACAGGTTTCATATATTGCGATATATTCAACCTTATTGGAGGCCTATTTCAGAAAATAAAATTCTCCAATTTAATTTCTTGTTTTAGCCATTATTTTGTGGCATGGATTCCAAGAATATGGGAAGTAATTTCACAAAACAGATAATTTTTTTATTAAAAACAACCTTATCTAAAAAAATCTCTCCCGTTTTCATAAAGTGTTTTATTTTTAAAGAGATATCACTCCATCCGTGACCCCTATTGTTACAAAAAAACGCTGAAAAATCATCTAAAGAAACACAACAAGTAGTTGTTCTGCTTTTTCTTATGAGGTATAAATGAATAATTTAAAGAATTTGGAGATATATTATGGCACAAGGATGCCAAAAAATTACAATAGGACACTTGGAGATTCATAAATTTTTATAATTTGGTAAAACCGTGCCTATTAATTTTCACCTTTCTGCCATTTTTTTAGGGCACATGCTGCATTTTTGGAAATTTTGACTTCAAGCCAAGCTTTGAGGGGTTTAAATCAGGTTTTTGCAGTGCTTAGTGACTCCATTGTGTATTAGACATCTTAAATTTTCTAACCATATCTTTTCAGCAAAAGAATCATCCGGGAAGACCTACAAATCATCTTCCAAAAAGCTTGGTGCGCTTCTGCTAAAGTTGTTGCGTTTCTGGGTTGGAAGGATTTTAATTACATGTGGAGGTGAAAGGTCAAATTTGGTCGATGTAAAAGCTGTATCATGAGTTTTTTGATGATTAATAAGCTTATTAATGGTAATTTTTGTAAATAATATTATGATTAATGTCTTGAGAGAAAAGCTCAATTAGTTATATAAAAAAGGGGAAATTTGTTTCTAACTTCCCAAGGATTAGACAATGAGTTATTAGGTTAATTAATTAGTTTCTATGGATTAGGATTAGACCCATAGAGATGGAATCTTGATTTTTTCTATATGTACTCAGAATCAAGTCATTGAGAGGGTTGGATATTTGAAGTTCACAATTTTTTGGAACTGGTGTACTTGGCTATTTGCAGAAGTAATTTACAGACAATTGCAACTATTTTTATGGGATTCTTGTGACGTGATTAGTGATAGTGTTTTTCTCCATTTTCTTATGCATTTGATGATCAAGTTGTTCAAGTAGCCATCTATTTTCTTCCTATGATTTATCTTTTAAGGTTTGAAATAGAAATCATTATTTTATGCTATGTTTTTTTTTAATAGAAGCATATAAGTGTTTCATCCTCTGAAATAAGTGAATTAATTATGCTCATGTAACTTATTTTATGCTTTCCTCCTTACCACACTACAATGAAAAACAATTTGTGTTACTGATCACACCTATCTTGCCTCATATTATGTCTGCAACTGATCTTTTGGGATATCTAGGCTAGTTTCTAAACCTGGTGCTTCTTTTTCCAACAAGCCCTAATCAAACCCTAATGAGATTATAACTAGCCCAAAATCCTTATTCTCCAGTCATTTCCATTGATTGTGAGCTTTGATATAGAGAGAGCCCTATCTGTTTTGGTAGGGATAGATACCAAATCTAAATATTGGCTTGTGGTTACCTCTTTAGTTTCCTTTATCAACCTTGGTAAACTAAGGAGACCTAACATGCCCCACTTTTATCTCCCCTTTCAGTAGAAGGACCTTGATACTTCTCACAACTGAATATTTCACAAGTAATACTCACTTTCTAATCCGAAGATACTTGTGTATTACTCTATTGTGCCGAACTTTGTAGCCAAGGAAAATCCATAAGGATACATGAAAATTATCCCGATATTATGGATGGGGCTCCTACTCCAAATGGTGTGAGGTCTAATTAAGAATTCACATTGGGGATACCCCCTTGGTTGACAAATTTCCAACAATGTCAACAAAATGGCACTAGAAGGAGAGTCAGATGTTGTGCCGTTGAGTTTGTTTTGAACCTCTTATCTAAAGTGGCTCATCCTCAAATCTTACTCCCAAGGTGTTTCTATAATTTATCCATTTGTCAATTTTCAATCCTTGATGAGCCTCTCTATCACATGTATTAGTTAAATTTTGATGGTGAGGATGGAACATCCTTAACCAAGCACATTTATGATTTTCTTAAATTTTGAGAATATTATGAAATCGACAATGAAGAGTTTGCTTGTGTGCTTTTCTTCCTCACCTTTGAAGGTTGTGTTAATCAATGGTTCCATACCTTACCACCTACTTCCATCCATTATTTTGACCACTTCCTCAAGGATATTTATCAAGCCTTTGATAGGTATGATTACCGAGATGTTTATAAAAGAATCAATCAACTAAGAATGCAGCCTAATTAATCAGTTGAGGATTTATCTGATTAGTTCCTTCACCTTTGCTGTGAATATCCTAAAGAAGATATGGTTTGGGATTTCTTTAAACACACTTTTTAGCGTTTGGTTCATATCTCTTTGCACGGTGAACCAGAACCCCTCGATGTTTCTTCTTCCAAAACTCTTGTAAATCATGAGACCCCCATAATATTAGAGGAGGAATTTACTATTATTTTTTTTCCTTGTCCTCCTCATTTTCCAGTTCTGATGACGGTGCCTTTGTGCAATGATAATAAAGTTGGGAAATATGAAAATAAAATTCCTAATCCATTTCTTCATCCTCCTTCAACTTTTCATGATTAATATCTAATGGAAGAAACCCCGGAATGGATCATGGACCCTAAGATAAAGGCTAATTATTTCATTCCTCAAGATGACATCAATATTGAATATGGTTCCATTGAAAGGGTTAATTCCTCGTGGGACATCTATCATCCTCTATCATCTACATGTTATGAATCTGCGTATCATCATCCACTTTATCAATATGCTCCACCAACTAGCTCTTCATTCTCTCTTGATTTTCAAGTTGTTGGTTCAAATTGAGATTAGATACAAGGCAATCACATTACACTGGTAGAGGGGGAGGAAAGTGAAGAGACTCTTGATCACTTTTCCCTTTCCCAATTTCCCCCATGTCAAGATGATGCACTTCCATTCTTGGATGATTTTTAATATGCTAATCTTGGTAGTGAATCAAATGAAATCAATTATTTCAATCAATCCATAACATTGGGAAATAATCATTTTGATGGTGATATTTATGATGATACTATCCTCAAACCATGCATGATTTGGTTCAATCTTCAAAATGTGATTTTAAAATATTTAAAAGTTGTGGGACTTGTCAGGAAGTCGAGGCACCTAAAATTCCATTGATGGTTATGTTAGGATCTCGCGACTCTGGTAAGCCCCCTGAACTAAGACATGTATGGTTTCTCTCACACAATCCTTCTCTTTGCATGTTTTCTCTCGATGTAAATTTATTTTTGAAATATGTTTGGTATTTTAGATGTAATCTTTCAAGCTTTCAAAATTTGGTTTCTGATCGGATTCAAGATTCTATTTCACATGGTTCATCTCCAAGCAAGGCTCTTGTACTTAAATTTGGTTTGGAATATGTTTCTCTCATAGAGTCATGGAATTGTGAAGTTTATCATTTCAAAGACTATATTTTTCCGAAGTAATCATGACTATCGAATTCATTCATTGATATTCAGCTCCTGGTTTTTCTTGCGAATGTTGTATTGCAAATATTTCCCTTCATTGCACTTGAAATCCTTTTGAGTGATAATGAATGCACGAGCTATTGCACAAATCGAATTCTTCTCCATTCACTATTTCCTAACTGGTATCATGGGTTTATTGTGTTAGTATTCCTTTTAAATTATTTTTAAAATTATGATTCTTGTACAGTTTTTCACCAACTACAAAAAAATGGTTTGTCACATTCAACATGTGAGGAAGTTGATTCTATTGTTTAGAGCATTCACAGAACTGTTCAAATTGATTTATATTTGTTAATTACAAGATAGGAATATGATGCCTTAATCGGCTCATCTGATCATTATTATGCCTCTGATGACTATCATTTGTTTTATAATTTTCCCATCAGTATATCCAATGAAACTTATTTTACATCCTTCGATATTCATCTTTCAACATCTCACTATTTCAATTTTTTTCAAGCAGTTGAGGCACTTTTTCCTTCACTGATGGTTATGTCAGGTCCTCATTGTATTGGCATGCATGATAAATATGATCAAATATATTTTACCTCATGAGATTCTCATCCTGATTCTGTGCATTTAATTGAAGATTCATTATTTCAAAGTTTTCAAGGTTTTCAAGAGGATTGTTTCGAATTTCATGATCCAATCACTGAATGGTTGGAGAAATCTTACTAGGAAATCTCCATTGCAAATAACATATTTCAACCTTTTAATCAAAGGTGCATTCATAATAAGTATTCGAGGTTTTTCTAATTATGGTTTCCATCGAAAAGGTAAGAATATGAACTGGATGAAAGTAGTGGTTGTGACACATCTTTCTACCCAAAAGAAAGACCTTCCTTTTATTGTGCAAGTTCTTCAACCTCTCAACTTTTCTCTTGCACATTAATTTATTTATGTTTTAATCGATCATATCTTTGTCATTGTAGGTTGGGAGCAACTATGATGGCTTCATTGGAAATTTCATTATATGTGACCCATACCTACTAGCTATTAGGTTAGGGGTAGGACTAGATGCATTCTAGTTTTCCCTCTCTTTCACTCATCCTAAACTTTTTCTCCTTAGCTTCTCTTATCTTTTCTTACTTTTGTATTGCATTATGCTTTAGCTTAGGATCTTTTTTCTTGTGCTTTGGTTTTTCTTTCTTGTTGTGTTATTTATTTTACTTTTTTCTTATCAGTAAGAATTTTCATGAAGGGTGTCCTATTCGGCCTTGAAAGGCAATATGGAAAATTAAAAAAGGAATTTGTGATACTATAACATTTGGATAACTCTATGTCCTTTTCCTTCTATTGGTTACACCTTTTGGTCGATGATTTTCCAATGGAAAATACCATCCTTGCATTGGGGAATCCTTGTGTCGAACCATGATCTCCATGTCTATTCTACAAACCTCATGCCTACACCCAGGTTTTTATGTTTCAGTTTTTTTAGGCTGATCCAATCAAGTAGACAAGGACGAGGGGAAAATATAAATTAGAAAATTAATATCAAAGGTATTATATATGTTTCTTTGAATAAGTCATGATCCCTCGTCCACCCATGAAATAAATAAGTTCTGATGCACAGTCCTATACAAAATAAATAAATGAAAGTGAAAGAAGAGAAATGCTTCTTGCATAGAGAAGTGAAGCAAGAAACTCCACCAGCGTGTTTTTTAGGCTCGCTGGAGAAATTTTTGTGTTCTTTTAGTGACTTCGTGAGGATATTTTCTAGGCTTGCTGGTAGTGGAGAAACACCAAAGATGAAAAACTATACTCTAAAAATCTAAATCTCACGAGCTTCATTATCCTATGTTGATTCGAAATGTTGTGTGATCGTTGATCTTATGTTTGTATTTAACCGAGAAAAGGAATGAAAGGGGACTATGTTTATGCACAGGGTCAGTGGGGAACCCATGGTAATCTGAATGATGAATCAATAATACCTGAAGAACTAGACACTTCATAAAGAATTGACCAAGGCAAAGAAACTAGAGTTCTACCAGTGTGTCACCAAGTGTTGTAGTTGTGCCAAACACCTTCCAAATCGTTTCCGACACTCAATTTTTGGATCCTACTATGGATCTTGCGATTGCTCATTCCATATTCAATTCTTAGTAAATTGATTCTTTTGAGCTCCTTTGTTGGATTGGAAGTGTCAAAGTCACTTTCTCACACATGCTTAGTTCGTAACAACTGCATGAGCACATTATTTTATGCAATACTGAACAAGCATAGCATGGTCCATAAATACTATTCTTGTGTGATGTCCAATCCATGTTGACAGTCAGTGTGCAATGACATCAACATTTTCTCACTTATAGCTAGGTTTATACTTTTATTTTGGTGAGTTTTGAAAATTGTCGCTTTCACACACCTTGGTTTTAGCGAGTGTTGTTTTCATGTTTTCAACTGTCACTTTTTCTTAAATTAACCCTAATTAGTGTCATTTTGATGTTATCTTCATGGTGGCATTTGTTACTTTCACTATCATTCGCATATCGCAAGTGTCGTTCACACTTTGGGAATTGTTGTCTTCTAACAAGTTAAGTTTCGCACAATGTACATAACCTTGTTTTGGTGGTTTCAAGAGGTTATATTTATGTAAATGAGTTGATCCTAGCATGTAAACATCTGTCACACTCATTTAAAAAGTTTTAAGCACTGTCGCAAAAGTTTCATCACGGTCGTCACAAAGTGTACCTTTAATGTTGCACTGGTCGTAAGTTATTACAAAGTTTTTCACACTGAGGGAAGTATGTGTTCATGTGTTATGGATGATATATGTTGTGTCATCAAGTGTGTAAGTTTCTGATCATAGTGAAGTCCTATAGTTATTGACATCAGTTCCGCTGATACCACACTAAGTGAAATTTCAAAATATTCCCAGCGACTTAGTCTCATCTAACCTTCCTGAATTGTGCATTGCACAATCCCAGCCCTCAAGCTGTAACCCTACCTCTTGATACTGCAAAATGCAAAATTCCTCCCTCCCAGTACTACACACTGGGTAGTTTTAGTGATCAAGCCTGAGCCTTGGCTCAGAAATTGCACAATTCAAACCTCTAGCCCAACCCCAACTATAGACTGTGCAGTCTCTGAGCTCAATTTTATACCCTAAGCCCTTGAAATGCATAATCACTAGGTCTTCTCTACATCCCAAAACTTCACCGTTGGCTAAAATAGTTCAAAATACCTGATCTTGGCTTAATGACTCCCAAAACTACACAATTTCTCTCTCTTGCCTAGTCCGTATTGCACATTACGCAGTCTCAAGGCTCAAGCATCAACATTGAGCTCTTGAATGTCACAATTGCACAATAACTTAGGCTACTATGCTTTCTAGAACTACATAGTGGGAAAAATAAGTCCTCAAGGCCTCAACATGGCTCCCTTAGCTCCCCAACTATGCAATATTATTGCTCAGTTTGAGCCTCAACTGTGCATTGTGTAGTCTTCAGGCTTAAGCTTGACCCTTAACTCCATGAGCTGCGGAAATACGTAGTTACCGAGCCTGTCCCTTGACCAACCATCCACTTACAGCTTAGTGAGTGGATCATCATGTATCATCTTAAACTAGGGGTTTATCAGACTGATGTCGCCTTGCTATGAGTGGATTGAAGATGCAGGAAATATATCATGTTATGGAAAGATGTTGATCAAGGATATGGACAAGGAAGACGTGCTAGAAGAAAAATACAGATATGAGGAAATAAGATGATCATTAGGCAAGAAGACAAAGGAAAACTAGACTATAACAGAAGATGGAATATTAATACCCAATGAAGACTCGTTATATTCAAGTCATAAGGAGGATGGAGAAGAAGAACATGCACCATACTTTCAAGAAGACAGAAAGAAATAAACAACAAGAAGGAAAACTCAACACTACCACACCATCATGCAGTCCATGGCATAAGTGTCATGTCATGTCCTATCACAAGTCATCATGTGCCACATAATTTGTGGATTATGTAAATTATTTATTGGAAAATTTAATGTGAAGTGGAAGGCCAAGAGTCATCAATGTAATTTGAAAAGTCATTTGGTAGTCGAAAGGTCATAGAGAATTCAAATAGTCATGAGGGTAGTCTAGGATTCACATGGGAGGTGAATGATCATCCAATTTGTTATATATACACCCTCATTGGACCTGCAAAATAATTTTCATCTTGGATCCTTCTACCGGGAATTAGAGAGGAAGATAGTTATTTTGGAGGAGCAAGTGACTGCTCTAATGATCCACTATTAGGCTAGTAGTGTTCAAATCTTGTTCTCATCATGATTTTCCTCTATTATCTTTTCACCATTAGGAATCATTTCTTGTATCAACTTTTTCAAGCCTTCCATGTCTACTTTTATATCATTCTTCATGTCTTCCATTTTTTCTTCCATGTCTTCCATGCCATTCTTCAAACCATCGATCTTAGCTTGCATGCCATTATTCAAACCATACATATTAGATTCCATGCTCTTCTTCAGACCGTCCATCTTAGCTTCCATGCCTTTCTTAAAAAATTCCATTTCATTTTTTTTTCTCTTTGCGAGAGCGAAATTTAATGCACTTGCTCTTGTAATTTTGATATATCATGTTGCACTTCTTCCTCTTCATGAGTCATAGTAGAGTATTCTGAGGGCTTAATGGGTGTTGAATTATTTTTAGGAGGCATTATAGAACCCAATACTGATATCTATGCTTCTATATTCCCTTGGAATTGTTAGTCATATATAATTTTCACCATATAAAGATGTCTAAGTATCAGTTCTAGATTTCTAGAAACAAAGTTCATGAACATTATGAGTTCTAGAAATCTCATGGCCTTCATTATCCTTAGGATAAATTTTCACTATTTCATCATTCCGTCATGCCAAGCTCATCTCACCCATCCCAGAAGACCCATCATGGGCTCATGCCACTCATTATCACTATGTTCCACCACCTTTGGCCTCAGCCCTCTATTTTTGTTTCGCCTAAACTCCTCCATTATCTATCTAGGGTTTTTAAGGGCATTTTTCTTGGTTTCATGACCTCCATGATTAAATCATCAACAAGGCTTATATATTGATGCTCTTACACCTCCTCATATCCTTAAAATACCTCCATAAACACTTCCCGTCACTCCTATCCCTTAGAATCATCATTTTTCTACAAAACCTAGTTTATTGCCACAAATTGACACTTTTTAAGAATAGGCCTGTGTTTTGACCTTTTGGACCCCTTCCCCTCACTCAATTCCTGAAATTACACTTTCCCCTAATCTATAACATCTATCCCTATCCCCCAAAATTTCCTGAAGAATTTAGACAACCCTTAACCCCTTCATTCCCCTCCCTCTGCAAGGCAGTCCTAAATCCTCACACCAAACCCTAATTTCCTCTTCCAACTAAGCTAGGGTTTGATATGAAAAGGAGGAAAAAGAGAAAAGGATTCATTTTATAGATCATGTCAGCAAGAATAAGTCTATACCAACTCATAAACATCATGCCTTCATCATTTTCCAAGAATTCATTCCAAGAGACAAGCCATGTGTCACGCTCAGGGCTAGTTTTGCTTCAAACTGTGTTTCTAACCAAATAGAGATGAATTTGGAAAAAGTGAGAGATTTTTTTTGTCCATCATAGGGTAAAGAAGAAAAACCTCATTCATTTTTACACAAGTATGATGGTTTGGGATAAATATAAAAAATACAGGTGTCACGAGAGAAATTTTGCACTCCTGGAGTGACCTTGGGAAAATCAAGTTTTCTCACAGCTGGCATGTCCAAATGACTTTCTTGATGAATCAAAAGACAACTAGACTTAAATATATTTACAATGAGCTATCATGAGCTCAATTTTGAATTTAATAGGGCATCCAAAAGTGGTCTGCACCAGCACTCTACATTTATGCACCAACACTCTGCATTTCTGCACCATCATTCACCACTTTTTGACCAGTGTTGGGAGAATCCGTTTTTGAATAGGTAAATGGACTCCAAATGAAAAAAAAGAAAACAATTTGGAAAGTAGACTCCACAAGCTTTCCAACAAGCTATCACGAAGCTCATTTCGACACCGGGAAGGCCTCCAAATTCCCTTTGAAAATGGGCACTGCGCACTGGCAGAAGCACTATGCACCTGGAGCCCGACACTGTGCACAAAGGAGGCAGGTGCAGTGTTAAATAACACTGCGCTACACACCTGGAGGCAGGCGCTATGTACAACTAGTATTTTGCCTAATTTTCTCAAAAAAGGTCAAAATTTCGAGTTTTTTCCTCCAACTCTTCTACAAACAGTCAAATAAGGCCAGTGACTCCTTTTTCTCACTCTCCAAATATTCTTTTCATGATCTAAGAAGACATTGCTTGACCTAAGGTGACCAAACCCTAACCTGCATAAAAATAAAATATTGACCTCCCAAGTTAGGGTTTGCAAGCTTAAGAGTTTATCATAGGTTGTAAATACATTCAGTGACAGCAAACTTGTTTCTAATCTCTGTATCACTCCTTGATTGCTCCACCTTGCCCCCATTTGCCCAAGTTTTTCCTTACATCACTCAAATTCCCTCCCTAAACCCAAAGCCCCTCACCAAGCTGAAAATCCTTTTACCCTAGGCCAACCAGCAACGATGGAAAAAAGATGGTGAAGAGACTAAAGAAAAAAGGGAGGCAAGTACATAGCTACATGAAGAAAATGATGATAGAATAGAGGAGAAAAATGAACATGACAGTTTTGAAAACAAAGGAAGTGTTGATTGTGAGCAAGGTGAAAACATAGAGGACAATGGAGAAAGTAAGAAGGGTGACCGTTAGCAAGAGAGTGCCCTACAGCCAAGAAAAACAAGGTACATAAACATGTTAGTGAGCACAACGATAAGTACAAAACAATGACAAAGTGGCTAAAGGTGATGAAGGTAAAGCAACCAAGAAAGATGCTGAGGAGATGAAATATCAAGCACAAGAAAAAGCAGATGATGAGGCTGAAACTGATTTTGGAGAGGCAGGCAGTGACAAAGAAGAAGACATCAATGAAGGACAAGGCCAAAGTGAAACAGATACAGAGGTTGATGATCAACTCCAAAACCAAGGCAACAACACTAAAGGTAGCAAGATAAGAGATAAGAAGATGGTGAAGACAAAGAAGAGAGTGGTTTTCATGCTGAGCAAGAGGGTGGTGAATAAAAAGAGGAACAAAGTGACAATGAAAAATTGGTAAGGAGGCATTGAATTTCGAGCACTCAAAGAAGGTAAAGACCAATAAAAACTCAGAGACATGGCTCAATATTTTTCATAGGCTTCTAAAAACCCTTGTAGACCTTCTCCACCAAATTTGAGGCAATTTGGACAAAATTTTGTTTTTTCAAAATTTTTACCCCTAGGAGCGCAACACCCTAGGTTCTACCCACAAAATTGGTGCATCCTCAGCTCTCAAAGTTTTCATTTTTGGATTTTTTACATCACCAATAATATACCCACAAAATTTCAAATTGTTGGAACACCTAATCCTACATGGGTAGGTGTGGAATGCGAAAAGTCACAATGGAGTCCAAGTGACCTTGGAATGTGAAACCAAGAGTCAAACCATTGTATTATAAATGTACATCATGTATAATGGGAAAATAAGAAAGCCTCACGCTTATCCTTCATTGTGTGTTTATTATCTTGTGTGTGTGTGTTAATCTTCCTCATACGTTATGTGTATGCTTCAACATGGTGTTTAACACAAATCAATTGGAGCATTTTTGCCCCCTCAAAAGGTCAAAAAACACCTCAAATTTGACCTTTCTGCCTCCTTTTCAGACCAGGTGCTATGCACAGAGCAGTGTTGGGAGATTTTATTTTTGAGCAGGTAAATAGCATCCATTCAGTGCAACTCAAACTATTTTTTCAAAAGAATTATCTTTACATAATTTTCATCTCTTTCAACTTTTAAATAATCTTCATTACTAATAGTTGGAAGATATCTTTTAGAACGCATAAAGGAATGAACACTCCCAAGTATATAGTAGAATAAATATTTTAGTTAAATTCATATGATAGATTAAATCATTTCCCATTTTTATGTTATATAAACAAAATTCACCCTCATCATCCTTATTGGGAAACTGGTCCCTTTATCCCTAGTCGGAGCCACCACACAGAATGAAAAAGGACTTGATCTAAGGTCCGAACTGGGTGGTTTTCCCCCATGTTGTTGCAACGGAATTCCGAGGCTTCCACAAGTTTGTAGCTTGATGGTTAGAAATGGAAGATAACTATAGATGTGTAAAACAAAGGTCCATTGTTAAGAGGAAATGGTAACACAAATTCTAGACCTGAAATGTATAGTGAAAGAAGGCTTCAAAAGACTTACAAGAGTCTCACTCTACATTTAAAGAATCCCATTACATAGAATGCTTCCAACTAACATGACCTCATCAATCAAGAATTCTTGATAAATCAAGACTGAAAAAAAACAAATTAATCATGTATGCTAGTTCAAAAGACCTATAAAGTATGAGACGGGATTTAACTCAACCTCAAGGAATGGTTATGAACTCTCTTCAATTAATAGTTAATAAGGAATGCTTGATAAAAAAATACTTACAAAAATATATTTATATGTCTTGAAGGTTCATAACATTGATAATAACATGAGATTGAACTGTGTAAACATAACCTGGAATGAAACATTAAATGATGGAAATGCATAAGAAGATAAACAATACACACATCATACAATTCATGATTCCTCAAGAGTACCTTTGGATATATTATATATTCAAAAAGGTACAACACAGTATGCCATGAAATTTACAACCAACAAACCTCCTCTTCCTTTATATAGTATATATACAACAAAGGAGTTCTGTAAAAAGGCTCCAATAAAAGTGCAATTTTGTTTTTAGAGACTTTATTACAATCCTCTACATATAGTATATCTGATCTTAAACATAAAAAAAAAAGTAAAATAAAATACAAAAGAAGACAGAATATGACAATATGGAGCTCGAAGTGGTTGAGTTGAGGTGGTTGAGTGCTCCTCATTTCTTGGAAAAACTGCCTCCACAAAAATTGCAATCTTCCAATGGAAAAGAACACCTAGACCCTTATCTGCAAAAGTGTAGGAGTATCCAACTGAAAGGACTAACCAACTGGAAGATATCTTGACTAGATGACACTTGGAAAAAGATCATTACTATTGAGGCTGAATTCACTTTATCATAATTTAGTGTCATTTTTTTGAGAACAGAACCAAAAATCAATATTTTCTCCTCCTTATACAAAATATGAAAATAGTAGCTACTTTTCTGAAAAGGGTAGCTATATCTGAAAATAATGTGTATAAGCCAAAAATGACATGAATCTTCAGATTTTTCATAATTTTGTGCATTCAATCATAAAATATCTATTATAGAAGACAAAATCTTGATAGCTCCTAGCTTGGTTACCCTTTTGTTTGAATTTCTCTTCTATGCTTGCTTTTTCTGTTGAATCTTTTTCTTCCTTGGTTCATTCTCTGGGCTTTCATCTATGTTTATTATTTCATCCCTGAGAGGAGGGTTGGCTATGAGTTTGCTTGCCAAACTGAGCTTGTTCTTTGTTCTGGTGTGAGGCCTTTGAATGTATGGGTTTGGAATGTATAAAGGCCTCTTTCTCACATGTATGACTCTGCTTGACTATCCTTCTTCAAACTCTGACTCACTGAACTCTGTCTCACTGCTATCCTCCTAAAAATATGAATATGAGTGGATTATAGCTTTATTCTTCCCGTTTTATGAAGAATTAATAGATGAGTAGAGCTGAGCTATGGTAGGTTCTTTTATTGTAATAGTCTTTGAAACTTTTCTTTTCCCCTTTTTGAGTGAGGAAAAGACTTGTGCAAGTGTAAGCTCCTCTGGTGCTACAATGGAATTGTTTTCTTGATTCTCTTGTCTAAATTTTTTAGGTCCCTATATTACTAGTGTAGTCCATTATTTATGTTAGTGTAGCCCCTTTATTGTTATTATTGTACCCCTGTAACCCCCATATTGTTCTTATTATTGTGCCCTTACATTATTATTGTTAGGTCAGCTAGGATTATATTGTGGCCCCATGGACTCCTATATATAGAAGGAGGTTTTGTCATTTGTATCATCCAAGAATTGTTCATTTATGTAATGTAAAGGAGGTTTCCCCCTCAAAGTGGCTTATTTCTAAGGATTTGATCTCTCTTTTATTTTATTTTTGGAGTTGGTTTCATAACATTTGGTATCAGAGCTTTGGATTCTTGGGTTTCAATGTGTTAAACAGGTCATCGTGGAATTTTCTCTATAACTCTTTTTCTACGAAGGTTTAGCAAAAAATTTACCATGTGAAGCCAAAATCTTGAGGAACTTTATGTGAAAATTTCAGATCTTGGTTCGCAATATTTTCAGAGATATGATCTGTGGAAGTTAGGGTTTTTTCAGGCTCCTGAATTTCATCTAAAAGAGGTGACCTTGGGAAAATCGTCATAACTTTCTCTGTGAGCATCAGATTTGAATTTTGTAAAAAGTGACCAAAACTACATGGACTGTAGTTTCCCATGTATCAATTTTAGAGCCGAATGAGGAAACAATGACATGTGGTATGCTGTGAAAGTTCATTCTATTGAACGATTCCAAAAGTAGGTCATTGTGGAAGATTGGGCATAAATTTCCTTGAATCATCCAAATCAGGTCAGACCTATGGCATTCGAAAGAAGATTCACAGGGATAATACAGGACCGAATTTCAGATATTGAAGATCCGCAATCACAGAGATAATTCAGTTTCAATATCGAGCTCCTCAAAAGCAAGAAAAATGTGTGTTGTTTATTTTTCAAATTGCATAAGGCTTGTTTTAAAAATCATTTTGAAGTGATTCCTGTTAGCTCCCCGTAATTTTATAGATTAATTGAGATACAAATGGGTAGGAGTAACATCAAACCAAGCTTTGGAATCCAAGGACCTAGCCTTCCTGGATTCAGAGAGGGATATCTCTAGTACGTGCAAAGATCTGAACTTGTTTGCTGATTAGGGTTGATTTTAGGCTAGTTATGAAGTGTTGGATTTGTTTATTGTTTTTGGTTGGGTATGATACTTAGATATATTTAGATAGAAAACAACGAAAAATTCAAGTCATTGGGCAATGGATTCTAACAAGGTCATGATAATTTCATCAATGGTTTAAAGAGTATTTGCAAGGCAATTTTAACTTGGTTGGTGGATCTTTAAGGTTGTGAAATATTATGAGATGGACATTAAGCTTGAGAACAAAATATAATAAATAGCAAACCAGAATCCTTCATATAATTTTAAACTAAGGGAGTTAGAAAAATCATAAGCATAGAAAGATAATCAAAGGCATAAGAAAAAACTAATCCATTTGATTTCATACTGAAAGTAGATAATCATCCAAGACAAGCATTCAAATGAAATATAGAAAGACAAGAAAACTTATTTAACTTTCATAGATTTCATCATCAAGAGCAGAAAAAATTTAAGATGCACAAACAACTATAACCATAGAAGGAGAGAAAAACCCTAAACATCTAAGATTACAGCTATGAAAGGTCCTTTGAAACAACCAACTAAGTAAATGCAAAGAGCATGATTGAAACAAACTTCTTTGATAAACCCAGGCAATGATGCTTTAAAGAGATGATTTCAAGAACAAGGTTTTTAGTGGCAACAAATATGCAGGGATAGCCATGAATCATGCTTGATACCAACTGATCTAAGCCATTCAATAAATATACAAGCTTAGGAAATCCTTAGAGAGAAAAAATATGAATTCTCTAATATATCATAGCAGAAGAAAACATTAAGGCAGTGAAGAACAAACAGACCTAAGGTGCCATTAGAAAACATGTCTTAGTCTAAATTTTTTGTCCTACTGCAACATAGGAAGATGGAAACATAATGAAAAACTAGAAAACATGAAAAAAATGGAAACACATCACCATCAACCAAGCTTATGGATCCTATAAACAGTCTTCCTCCATCAACAAACAAATCAGGGCATGCATGATCTCCCAGACATCAATTTTTTTTCAAAACTCCAAGAGACTATGTATTTCTTCAGAATAAGTCATCAAAATCCAACCAAATACACAAGAGCCTCATGCTCTATTTATGGATCAAATGAGGAGGTGGAAACCCTAAGAGGCTTCTAGAAACCCTAATTCAGTCATAAATGTCATAAAAGTGCTTAATGACCATGCAAGGCCCAAGGCACATAAGAGATAAGCTAATAAATGAAAAACATTAAAACATAATTCCCCAATAAAATCAGGAGTGATCTATCCAAGAAAATATTAAAAAACCAATTTTTCATTAATCAGTGACTTTTTGGCAAAAGACTGTCTCTGTGTGTAGCACCCTTTCAACAGAAAATGGGGTCTGTTGTTGATGAGTTTTGGACCCCTTCCCGGCATCGGTTTTGGCCCCGTGATGGCTTGTTGGAAAAATTGATGAGTCTAATTTCCAAAAATACTTTATTTGTACTTAATGGATGCCAATTACCTATTCAAAAATTAAATCTCCCAACACTGTTATGTGCACAACACCTGGTCTGAAAAGGAGGCAGAAAGGTCAAATTTGAGGTGTTTTTTGACCTTTTCAGGGGGAAAAAATGCTCCAATTGATCTTAAATTTTGTGGGTAGATTGTTGGTGATGTAAAAAAGCCAAAAATGTAAACTTTGAGAGCTGAGGATGCACCAATTTTGTGCGTAGCACCTAGGGTGTTGCGCTCCTAGGGGTCAAAATTTGGAAAAAACAAAATTTTGTCCAAATTGCCTCAAATTTGGTGGAGAATGTCTTCAAGGGTTTTTAGAAGCCTATGAAAAATATTGAGTCATGTATTTGAGTTTTTATTGGTCTTTAACTTCTTTGAGTGCTCGAAATTCAATGCCTCACCGATTTTTCATTGTCACTTTGTTCCTCTTTTTCTTCACTACCCTCTTGCTCAACATGAAAACCACTCTCTTCTTTGTCTTCACCATATTCTTCTCTCTTATATTGCTACCTTTAGTGTTGTTGCCTTGGTTTTGCAGTTTATCATTAGCCTCTGTATCTGTTTCACTTTGCCCTTGTCCTTCATTGATGTCTTCTCCTTTGTCAATGCATGCCTCTCCAAAATCAGTTTCAGCCTCATCATCTTCTTTTTCTTGTGCTTGATCTTTCATCTCCTCAGCATCTTTCTTGGTTGATTTACCTTTATCACCTTTAGTCACTTTGTCATTATTTTTTACTTATCATTGTGCTCACTAACATGTTTATGTACCTTGTTTTTCTTGGTTGTAGGGCACTCTCTTGCTGACTGTCACCCTTCTTACTTTCTCCATTGTCCTCTGTGTTTTCACCTTGCTCACTATCAACACTTTCTTTGTTTTCAAAACTGTCATGTTCATTTTCCTCCTCTATATTATCATCATTTTCTTCATGTAGCTATGTACTTACCTCCCTTTTTTCTTTACTCTCTTCACCATCTTTTGTCCATCATTTTTGTTGTCATCATCTGTTCCTTTAGCTTTGTCTTTGAATTACTTATTCTTATTTAGACATGGTGGTTGGCCTAGGGTAAAAGGATTTTCAGCTTGGTGAGGGCCTTCAGGTTTAGGGAGGGAATTTGAGTGATGTGAGGGAAAACTTGGGCAAATGGGGGCAAGGTGGAGCAATCAAGGAGTGATACAGAGTTTAGAAACAAGTTTGCTGTCACTAAATGTCTTTACAACTTATGACAAACTCTTAAGCTTGCAAACCCTAACTTGGGAGGTCAATATTTTATTTTTGTGCAGCTTAGGGTTTGGTCACCTTAGGTCAAGCAATGTCTTCTTATATTATGAAAATAATATTTGGAGAGTGAGAAAAATGAGTTACTAGAATTATTTGACTGTTTGTAGAAGGATTGGAGGCAAAAACTCGAAATTTTGACCTTTTTTGAGCAAATTAGGCCAAAGACTAGTTGTTTTGACCTTTTTTGAGAAAATTAGGCCAAAGACTGGTTGTGCGTAGTGCCTTCCTCCAGGTGCATAGCACAGTGTTATTTGACATTGCACCTACCTCCTCTGTGCGCAGTGCCGGGCTCCAGGTGCGTAGCGCCTCTGCTGGTGCGCAATGCCCATTTGCAGAGGGCATTTGGAGGCCTTCCTGGTGTCGGAATGAGCTCCGTGATAGCTCTTTGGAAATATTGTGGAGTCTAATTTCAAAAAATATTTTTGCTTTGAATTTTAAGTCCATTTACCTGTTCAAAAAATGATTCTCCCAACACTGGTCAAAAAGTGTTGAATGGTGGTGCAAAAATGCATAGTGTTGGTGTAGAAATGGAGAGTGCTGGTGCATACCACTTTTGGATGCCTTCCTCAATTCCAAATTGAGCTCATGATAGCTCATTGGAAATATATTTAAGTCTAGTTGTCTTTTGATTCATCAAGCAAGTCATTTGGACACTCAAACTGTGAGAAAACTTGATTTTCCCAAGGTCACTCCAGCAGTGCAGAATTTCTCCCGTGACACCTGTATTTTTTATATTTCTCCCAAACCATGGTACCTGTGTAAAAACTGAAGGAGGTTTTTCTTCTTTGCCCTATTATGGGAAAAAAATCTCTCACTTTTTCCAAATTCATCTCTGTTTGGTTATAAACACAATTTGAAGAAAAACTAGCCCTAGGTGTGACACGTGGGTTATCTCTTGGAATGAATTCTTGGAAAATGATGGAGGCATGATGTTTATTAGCTGGTATAGAATTATTCTTGCTAACATGATATATAAATTCTTTTCTCTTGTGCCTTCTTTTCATATCAAACCCTAGCTTAGTTGGAAGAGGAAATTAGGGTTTGGTGTGAGGATTTAGGACTGCCTTGTAGAGGGAGGGGAATGAAGGGGTTAAGGGTTGTCTAAATTCTTCGGTAAATTTTGGGGGATAGGGATAGATGTTAGGGATTAGGAGAAAGTGGAATTTCAGGAATTGAGTGAGGGGAAGGGGTCCAAAAGGTGAAAACACAGGCCTAGTCTTAAAAAGTGTCAATTTGTGGCAATAAACTAGGTTTTGTAGAAAAATGATGATTATGAGGGATAGGAGTGACGGGAAGTGTTTATGGAGGTATTTTAAGAATAGGAGGAGATATAAGAGCATCAAGATATAAGCCTTGTTGATGATTTAATCATGGAGGTCATGAAACCAAGAAAAATGCCCTTAAAAACCCTAGATAGACAATGGAGGAGTTTAGGCAAAAAAAAAATAGAGGGCTGAGGCCAAAGGTGGTGAAACATAGTGATAATGAGTGGCATGAGCCCATGGTGGGTCTTCTAGGATGGGTGAGATGAGCTTGGCATGACGGAATGATGAAATAGTGAAAATTTATGCTAAGGATAATGAAGGCCGTGAGATTTCTAGAACTCACAATGTTCATGAACTTTGTTTCTAGAAATCTATAACCGATACTTAGACATCTTTAGATAGTGAAAATTATGGATGACTAACAATGGCTCCACTTGGGGAGGGAAACTCCTTTACAGGAGGTGTCCAGAACTTTCAGATCTCTTGGCTTATGAAGCCTAGTGCTTCATCCAGTGGGAAGATTTTTACCTCTTTCACTTGCTAATGCTTGCTTGAAGTTGTGATCTTTAGTAATCTGAAAAAAAATGACTAACATAAACATCATCTCTACTTACCAAACCTACTTGCCTAACATTTTTTCTTCCTTGGGTGCATTTGAACTGGCAAACCCCTGAAAATTTTCTTTTTGAAAACAAAAATCAAACTGTCTAATTGTACCCTTATCTCTTCCAAGAGTTTAGATTAGGCTAATGAACTCTTTTTATTTTCTACCTAATCTACTCATTTGTCAAGATTAAGCTGTTTGAAAAACTTTATTCTCTATCCTACTAACATGAAATTGAAAACATGGTTTAAATCAGGATTAGGCAATCTGACTTACCATGGGTTGTGGCATTAGAACAAGCTGCACACAAAAATTATTTTTGTATAAACAAAACTTAGGAAACATAAGGGATGTGATCAATCATTTGTTAAACATTCCTATATTTCTCTTTGGTTCAGTTTTAAGCATGTGGAACTAGCATTCTTCATCCCTAATCTACTTCTTTTGACCAGTCAAGTTTGAATGATTTTGAGAAGCATCTTTCTCACTAACTTATCAACAATAAATTGAAAACATGTTCAACCATGATTAGGCTAGATGACTGAACAAGACTTATTTATGAACAAGTAGTGGCATTTAGGCTTGCACACTTTCAGTAAGACTATTTTTTGGGTATGGGGTTATACCTCTTCTTTTCATCTGCCCTCTTTTTCATTTTTCTTTGTTTTTTATTTTTTCTCTCTTCTTGGTCAAAACAATATAAAACTAAAGGTAGAAAGATGCTCATAGTGCTGAGCTTATTTGCTTGCCTAACTATCCTAATCTAACCTATACATGATATACATTCAGCTGGTGAACTCTCTTTTCCAATACATCCAATCAAGTAGATGATTCCATGAGGGATCTTGGTTTATCTCTTCAATTGTTTTGAAAAATCAAAAGGCCACTCCCACCTGACTTGTGTTTGTAAAGTAGTGCTTAACATTTTTCTTGCACTTTGCAACAAAATTCTCTTGACATAACATACTCTTCTTTTAGATGTCTCTAATAAATCAGCAAAGGGATCTTGAAATAATACCTGAACGTGAGGATTTGGAAAATAAGCTTGATCCAGGAATGATTCTTCCTCCGCTTGGCTAAGCTTGGGAATCCTTTGGGAAAGAAACCCTTTCTCTTCCTTATGATCATCTGCACTGTCAAAATCATCATATATTTCCATGTTGTCCTCTGGCAAACCTGATTGAAAAGAGCTATAGTTGTTCTCTTTCTCTTGTGAAGGCTAGACATAGGGCTGAATGTGTTCTTTATTGTTAAAATCAATACCCAAATATTGTTGAATTCTAATTGCATTAAGGTTGTATTTGATGAACTGAAAGGAAGCACAAAAAAGAGGTAAAGATCCTTCTCTTTCTCCAAAAATTTCTGCACTTTCTTCTTCACTGTCATAGTTGAGTGGTATTTGTTGATCACTATTTTTGAGCTGTTGAAAATAACTGTCTTTGTCCCAAAAAATAATCACTGATTGTTTGGTGGTGTTGTCGTGAGTTTGGAGAAAATAATCATCATCATATTGATCATATTTGGGCAGCTTATTCATAGGAGGAATGTCATCCATTATGCACACTTGATCAACAGATTGTTCCAACATATGAAAAGGATAGTGTTCATGGCCAATAGCTTCTCCTTTAGCAATTTGAAATGACTCGAAGCACCAGGGTAGGGACTCAAGAGGTGCTGGCTCATCTTCCATTTCTAGTTTTGTAATCCAAAAAGTCATACCATGATGATTTGAGGGGAGAAATTTTGGATTTGAAAAAGGGTTTGTATTATCCATTTCCTCCCTTACCGATTCTTCAGAGCATTCTACCTTGTTTCTATTTTCAATTTTCTTGTAATACTCTCTTAATAGTGAAGCACAAGATGTAGGAAGGAATATAGTACTTACTTGGCAACTTTCCACATCTTCTTCTTTGCAACCTTGGTCAGCCAGTATGATTTGATAGTTATCTTTGCATTGAAATGACTGATTTGGTTCTTCCCAAGAAAATGGTACTGGCTACTTTGAATAATCGGCACCAACCTCAACCTTGTATTCTTCCTCTTTCCTGCCAAGCATATGCATCATTTTGTTGATTGTATCTGTCAACATCTCTAGCTTTACCTATGAAGATATAAGTCTCTCTTGATCTACTTTATCTTTCTCTATTACGCTTAGCTTTGCCTCCCTGTTTAGTATGTTTTCTTCCACATCAACTGATATCTTTTGCATTTCCTCCAAGGTTAAAGGATCTCTTTCTCTTATCTGGAAAACATATCTGGGTCAAAAGTACTTGGGTAGTGCAAGAGAGCCCACCTTGAAGGTGACTTTATCTTAGCAGGTATTGCATTGTATACCTTATTGAACCTAGCTGAAAAGTATTGTACTGTCTCCCCTAGTTGTCTTTTTAAATGCTTGTATTCCTCTATGACGAGAACTTCATTTCCCATGACCACCCACCTATCTAGGAAGACTTGAATTAATTGATGAAAATTGATAATGCTTGCAGCTGGAAGGTCCTTAAACCAACTCTTAATTTTTCCTTGTAATGATAAGGCAAACATTCTAATACGCACATCATCTTCTTCTATTTAAAATGGGTCAAGTAAATTCTCAAGATTTTGAATGTGTTCTTCAGCAGTGACTTTTGAGCTTTCTCCATCAAATTTGGGTAGTTTATTTGCAAGATTTGCACGGAGGGCTTGGAAGATAGGAGGTAAAATCAGAGGCTTGTATCTTTTTGGGACCTTCCTAGGTATGGGTAGTGTAAAAGGAGATTTATGACTGTTTGAGGTTTCAGCAAGAAGAGGAAAGGTAGCATGAGGCTCATGTTTCACTAAATCTTCCACGGGTGAATCTGGGGTAAGCACAGGTGTATAAGACTGAAATTTGAGGCTTAGCTTTTCGAGGCTTGAGATATTTCCAATGATAAATGTAGATCTCATAAGTGTATTCTTGATCAGGCTTAAAGTAGGATAAAACATAGTTATAGATAATAAAAATAATTTATTGAATCCAACTTAGGCCTGAATGCTTTTTCTTTCTAGGATGACTGTTCATGTTTCAGTTTCTTCCTCCAGTGGAATCTTTAGGTCTACTGAGAGTTGTGGAGTCACTAGGTGGATGATTTAAAATGTTTTAAAGCAGGTTTCTCTCCATCATCAGCAACTGAATACCAATGTAAGGATGTTTGTGGGCTTTCTGAGGTCTTAAGGATGTCTAAGATGCAATTCACTTGGAAGGTCCCACCGTGATCGCCATTATGTTAGTGTGGCGATGAGGTGGTAGATTAACTGGATTTTCTAAGTCTAAATGAGGGTCTAATGAGTTCTAAGAGGTATTCAGGCAACTATGTACTCACAAGGTCCCACCGTGATCACCATTATGTTGGTGTGAGCGGTGGGACAAATCCACAAGATAGTACTCTTAAGGGTTTTTTGAAAGGTTTAGGGAAGTCTAAGTTTGTTTATCACTCATAGTCCCACCGTGATCGCCATTATTTTAGCTCCCCTTAATTTGCAAAATTGATTGAGATACAAATGGGCAAGGGTAACATCAAACCAAGCTTTGGAATCCAAGGACCTAGCCTTCCTGGATTCAGAGAGGGATCTCTCTAGTAGGTGCAAAGATGTGAACTTGTTTGCTGATTAGGGTTGATTTTAGGCTAGTTATGAAGTGTTGGGTTTGTTGATTATTTTTGGTTGGGTATGATGCTTAGATAGAAAACAAGGAAAACTTCAAGTCATTGAGCAATGGAGTCTAACAAGGTCATGATAAGTTCATCAATGATTTAAAGAGTATTTTCAGGGCAATTTTAACTTGGTTGGTGGATCTTTGAGGTTGTGAAAGATTATGAGATGGAAATTAAGCTTGAGAACAAAAGCTAATAAAGGGAAGACTAGAATCCTTCATATACTTTTAAACTAAGGGAGTTAGAAAAATCATAAGCATAGAAAGAGAATCAAAGGCATAAGAAAAACCTAATCCATTTGATTTCAGACTGAAAGTAGATAATCGTCCAAGACAAACATTCAAATGAAAAATAGAAAGGAAAGAAAACTTATTTAACTTTCATAGATTTCATCATCAAGAGTAGAAAACATTTAAGATGAACAAACAACCATAACCATAGAAGGAGAGAAAAACCCTAAACATCTAAGACTACAGCTATGGAAGGTCCTTTGAAACAACTAGCTAAGTAAATGCAAAAAACATGATTGAAACAAAATTCTTTGATAAACCTAGGCAATGATGCTTTAAAGAGATGATTCCAAGAACGAGGTTTTTAGTGGCAATAAATATGCAGGGCTAGCCATGAATCATGCTTGATACCAACTGATCTAAACCATTCAAGAAATATACAAGCTTAGGAAATCATTAGAGAGCAAAAAGATGAATCCTCTAATATACCCTAGCAGAAGAAAACATTAAGGCAGTGAAGAACCAACAGACCTAAGGTGCCATTAGCAAACATGTCTTAGTCAAATTTTTTTGTCCTACTGCAACATAGGAAGATGGAAACATAATGAAAAACTAGAAAACATGAACAAAAGGGAAACACATCACCATCAACTAGGCTTATGGATCCTGCAAACAGTCCTCCTCCATCAACAAACAAATCAGAACTTGCATGAGCTCCAAGACATCAATTTCTTTTCAAAACTCCAAGAGACTATGTATTGCTTCAGAATAAGTCATAAAAATCCAAACAAATACACAAGAGCCTCATGCTCTATTTATGGAGAAATTGAGGAGGTGGAAACCTAAGAGGCTTCCAGAAACCCTAATTCAATCATAAATGTCATAAATGTGATTAATGACCATGCAAGGCCCAAGGCACATAAGAGATAAGATAATAAATGAAAAACATCAAAACATAACTCCCCAATCAAATCAGGAGTGATTTGTCCAAGAAAATATTAAAAAAACATGTTGTCATTAATCAATTTCTTTTTTTGACTTTTTGGCAAAAGATTGTCTATGTGCGTAGTGCCCTTTCAGCAGAAAATAGGGTCTATTGTAGCTGAGTTTTGGACCCCTTCCTGGCATCAGTTTTGGCCCCGTGATGGCTCGTTGGAAAGCTTTATGAGTCTACTTTCCAAAAATATTTAATCAAAAGGATTCTGAAATGTATATTGCATTTATATGTTTTATTATATATGAGATAAGAAATCATAAACAAATATCAGTACATAAATGCATTTAAAATTCACTTACGATAAGGACTCTAATATATAATGTAGATAAAAGGATAAATGTCAATTTAAGAAGAAAAACTTAATATAACTTGTAGAAGTACCATATATGCGATGTTCTACTCATTCAAATTGACAGTAGTTTTATGCTCCTCTTCACTTTCAAACAATTTAAAGAGTACAATAGTGCAACTTCAGTTAAATAACTTCAAATGTCAAAAGATAACATATTTCGTTCCATTAATTTATCAAGGAATTCAAAAACTTAAATAAGTGCATTATTTGCAAATGTTTTTGACAAAATTCTAGACCCTTCTCTAAATGCATGAGAAGGGTTTAAATACTAAACTAAAATATGTTTAAAAATATATTATTACATAAAAAATGGAGGAGGTTTCAAACAACTATCCTCGTAAAGAGTAAACTTAAACTACAATATAGGAAATAAAATAACAACATGATTATGTGGGTTGATCCTCATTACGCATTTGATCTCGGAGGTGACAAATATCCACCATTGGCTTTAGCTGAGGTGGTTGTGTAATCCCCAATCTGATCTGGCTTTTAAACACTGCATTCGAAAGTGTTGGCTATGATTTCTTTGTAGAATCAGTTAATGATTGTAGATTTAGGCACTGATGATAAGGTTTGATCAGAAAAATCCAGTAATTTTCTTGATCAAACTTATTTATCTTTTTAATAGTTTCCACCTGTGTCTCTGTACTTTCCTTCCACTGTGCTTTTAATGGTTTGAGCTCTGGGAGGAATTCAGCTGTAGATTCTTTAATAAGTTTAGCTTTCAAAAGTTGTTCATTAATAGATTCAATAATTTCATTTGTCAACATTGATGCTTTTGTCATTTCCTTTTCTGCTTGTCTCAGCTACATTTCCCAATATTTAAATAAAATCTCTTTGTGAAATTTATCTATCTTAGGGAGGTCATCTTTATTTCCTATGTTAGACCCTTACCACTGAATGAACTCAGTAATATTATTTTCAACTTTTTCACATTCAAGCTTCCTATTAGCCACTTGTTGGATCATAAATTTGGTTGTATCGCAGTAAGAACTAGTGATTGAAATTTGATGATAAAAGGTTTCTTGTTGTTGCTTTAGCTTTGCATTCATTTTCAGTGCTTCTTTTATGCATTTCTCTACTTGAGGCTAACTTTTCAATTTGTCCAATGTTTCTTCAAGATGTCTTTCTTTCTCTGTAATATACAACTGGTGCTGCAACTTAAGTCTTTCAAAATATTTTTTGAAATTGAGACATCTTCATTTCAATCTGCTTAATGGAATTAAAATTTTCCTGTTCTAGCAGTTTCTCCAACTCTTGAACTTTGTCCTCTTTTTGCTTAAGTAGAAGTTGTACCTAGGTAGCTTTGTCAATGGTAGCAATAGCATATGCTCTTGCGAACTGTGATAACTTATTCAAATGTTCTGTAGGATCAACCAAAGGGTATTTCCATAGAACATCTAGAGATTCATCCATAAGATTTGAAACTGATTCATCAATTCTTCTTCTTTTTCTTCTCTTAACTACAACCTTATGACTTAGACTATAGAAGACATCAAGTGAGGGCATTTCTTCAATCTTTTAAACAATTTGTTCTGTAGGGTATGCTAGAATTATCTCTTAATCATGAAATTTTGGTACCTGTTGTGGTGGAATTGCAGTTTCCACTAAATTCTAGGAATTCTTGGGAGTTTGGAAACTTGTCGATTCATCAACATTAGGCTTTGGTGGTGGTGTTTCTAGTTCCTTGGAAAAATTCTCCCATTCTTTCTTCAAATATTTTGATTGAGGCTTCTCTGTCTTCTCGGGTGTATTCTGGATATGTTGAACTTCTTGAGAAGATGATTCAACTCCATTAATTTCTCCTTCCATTTGCATCTCAATCCCTTTAATCACATTATCAATTATTTTCTCATGACTCTCATTCATGGTCTCGGATTCAATTTCAGAGTGATTTGAATTATGAGAATTATGTTGTGATTGTCGTGACTCGCAATTTGATTTCTCTTGAGATTGGCATCTTCTGAGATATAATGAGCCTCATTATCCAGAATAATACTGGGAGTTGGCCTGTTGACATATTCAATAGATAATAAGTCCAAAGGGACTATTTCTAGCCTCTTATTTTTATATGCTTGAAAAGCCTCAAAATATGTTTTACTGATTTGACTAGATGCATTTTTCAATACATCTGTGAGCTTCTCCACGCCTTCAAGGAAATCATCAAACATATCTTTCTCATTTAGTAAAGGTTTCATTTTAAGATCAATGGTGAAATTATTAAACACATTATTAGGATCATATGGCCTCTTTGGCATTAGAGCCAAATTTAATGAAGTAGCATTTGAAATCTCTTTGAATGCATGACCAATGTCGAAAAGGGAAAAATTTTCCCACTGTAAAGGGAAAGTATGCCAAATGGCCTTCTTGGCATCTTTGAGTTGTTTGGAAACACCACTTACTAGAAGTTTGTAGGCAATCTCCCTGGCTAGGAGATTATTAGGAACATAATAAGGAAAACCATGGGGGGAATAATAACTCCCAAAAACTCTGATATAATTGAAATTTTCTTCAGAAAACCATCTAGAAACTGGTAAAATGTCTGTGCTAGCTTCCTTAGAAATCCCAGGGGATTTTTCATTAAAGATAATTTGATGGATTGGTAACATAACTCCATTGCAAATTTTATAGAAGCGTAAATGAAAATCTGATTCCCAAAGGGCTCTATGGTAAATATGGATTGGAGTGGGGTCCTGGCTTGTCCATTTCCATCCCATGATAGGAAATATTGAACAAAAGAAAATTGCATCCATAATGTAAGCACTCATGTAGAAGGCGGGGTATTTTTCTAGCATAAACACTTCTTTTGATTCTCTAATCCATGATAGTTTTGGCCAAATTGTTAGAAAAAATTCTCGCCCAATTCATAATAGAGGAATTGGCGGTTGCATCAATTAAAGGGACCCAGTGTATGGAAAACATAGTGGTATCTTTTTTAGAAAATAAACTACATAGCATTCCAGCTACATAACAATAAGGGGAGGGTAATTATCCAATGAGGTACATACCAAGTTTGTCCCGCTCTATCTTGCCTTGATCATATTTTCATCCCTTTATCACTTTCATGAGGTCTGTATTCTTCTTCTTAAAGATTTGGACAAAATATTTATCATAATTATTCTGTGGCATAGGCAAGTGGTGCATTATCCGCAAATCCTCTACAGTAAATGAACCAATATTCTCTAGCTTTGAATTCTTGAATGATTTGTCTGCTATGTTAAAGTGGTCAATGTCCCACTTTACCATATCAGTGTAGGGTAAAATATCTAGCCTGGTTGCTATTCTGTGAATAAACGAACATGCAACGTCAAATTAGGACAGGTCTAAGGAACTGTCGCATCTGTTGTTACTGTTTTCACTATACTCTTGGTTGTTCTTCCTAAAAAAGGTGGTAGATTTCTTCCAATGAGGAACTTCCGCAATCCTTGTTGCAAGTTGTGTCTGAGAACAATGGAGGCATTTCTGAGTCTTCTACAGTGGATGTATGGGCAATTTCCTTGCCTTTCTTTCTCATTCCAGTTATTCTCACTTCGTTAGGCAGTTTCTTGAATTCAAGTGGAAAGAGTAAACTTAGCTCTGATATGAATAGAGAGAAGGATAGAGTTAAAACATCATAATCAAAATCCGACGCTCTATTATTAAAAACACGCTTCAAGTAGATATCAATATTTTGAACCTTCACCCATTAAATGTTGTTAATAACCCATAACTCTTTCTATCAAATCTCTTACACACATGTCTATTCAAACGATATAAGAAGTTAGATATTATAATGGGTTGTGTTAGACTCCTGTATTTCACAGTATCACTAGGGGACTGATAGTTTCTTATATTTTTCATACTAAAAATAATATTCAACATTTATTTTTATTTTTTTGAAAAATAAGGAAAAGTGTTCACGAAAAGGTGATGTCATCAAACCATTTTAACCCTAATTCATTTCATTCACTATATACTATCATTTCTCATTAATTCTGCATTGTTATTCAAACCTTCTTGACTATTAATACACAAATTTTATGATTAAAAGAACAACATTGTGGGGCAAGATAAAACGATATGTGTTCACGAGATTCTCCTGATCACACACTATTTTGGCTTCATGCATAATACAGAATCTCTTCTACCATTGATCATTACATGCGGAAATAAAATCAATTGCATGCACACATTAAAACCACAAACAATCACACATATGAACACAGTATTTAATGGGAAAGCTTAAAGCTGAAAACCCCAACTATCTTTATATTATATTTCATGGAGATCATGTAACAATCATAGTACAAAAGCTCCTCACAAGCTCTCATGCACACCCTCAATTGCTACACACTATCAAGCTAGATCTAGCAAAACACATGCTCCAATCTTTTGCCACTTGATAGCCAGCCTCTATTGTGTTTTCAATGCTATGGGATGGCTTCATTAAATGGATAAACCACCTGGCTTGTACTGCGCAATCCTCATGGGCTTCTCCACCTATCCGTGTGTTGCAAATAGCAACTGTATAGTCACAACTGATAGTTAACCTGCTCTTTCACCTATTTCTGCACTGGTCTCCACTGAAACTGTCCATGCACTGAAGTTAACTGATGCATTCTTTAGTTGATTAATGAGTTTATAATTAGCGAATTAATTAATAATTAATTCACACCACTCTCACTAATTGTATCAATTAGTTAAACTGAATACAAATAGCTCAACTATGTTTAGATTAGTTAAACTGAATACAACTCCACTAACTTCCTCAATCAACTCCACCAAACTCTGTCACATGAGTTCTAACTGAAGTATCCATGCAATAGCTCCACTTAACGCTCATGAATAGCGTAATTCCTTCTGTCAGCTCCTGTACCACATCTGTGCACTTAAATGAAGTGCTCCAAGAGAATAAGATAATGTTTAGAGTCCAAATATTATTAAGAGCTAATAATATTCGACATATCTATTTTTAGACTGGCAATCTAAAAATAGATTCCGCCCAATATGTCTAAAAATAGAAGTCCATCTATTTTTTCCCAACTTGACCAACCATCCACAAATAGCATCCTGCAACTCATAGAACATGATCCATATGTCTAAAAATAGACATAGTCTAAAAATAGACTTTGCACCAAAAATAGCCTGCGGGCCCACTTAGTGAAGACGACTTCTTTCCACTAAGCTCATCATCTTGTTGCAATCTCAACACTCCCTCTCAACAAGATAAGGATTATCTGCCACCCCTATCCTGCCTCTGTGGTATTCGAATTTTCTCCTGGTGAGCGCCTTCGTCAAGATATCAACATCCTGATCCTCCGTGGGAATATATGAAAGTAACATGATCTTCCGCTGCACACAATATCTGATATGATGATATCGATCCGTGAAGCCATGCCGCCTCAACTCATCCTCTTGTCTGTACCATTATCCATATCCCGATGTGCCTTTGAGATATCTCAATACATGCTTGTCTGCCTTCCAGAAGAGCTTGGTAGGCTTAACCATAGCTTATGAAAGTTGGTTAATAGCATAGCATATGTCGGGTCGTGTATTGACCAGATACATAAGCGACCCCACCAACTGTCGATAAACAATGGCATCCACTACCTCTGCCGAAGTAGCATCCTCCTTCCTCCATCCACCAAGAAGAGGAGTATCAACAGGCTTGCAGCAATGCATGTTGAACTTCTCCAGTATCTCCCAGGCATACTTGCCTTGAGAAACAAATAGTCCATCACTGCGCGGCCAAATTTCCAATCCCAGGAAATAATGAATGAGGCCTAATTCCTTCATCTCAAACTCCTTTTCAATATCATCCTTGCATGATTCTATCAACAGTTCATCACCTGTAAAAATCAAATCATCTACATAAAGTACAATGATCAGAAATTTACCCTCCACCACAATCTGGTATAGGTTCGGATCCACCTCACTCTTGGAGAATCCAAGTCCAGTGAAATAACTGTCTATCCGTGTGTACCAAGCACGAGGTGCTTGTTTCAACCCATACAGCGCTCTCTTGAGCCTGCACACATGCGACTCGCTGCTGAAGATATCGAAACCTTCGGGCTGTTCTATGTACACCTCCTCCTCAATGACTCCATTGAGGAACGTAGTCTTCACATCCATATGATGAATGTGCCACCCCATCTACACTGAGAGAGCAAGAATCGTCCATATGGAAGAATACCTTGCAATAGGTGCAAAGGTCTCCTCATAATCGATCCCCTCAATCTGTGAAAAGCCTCAGGAAACAAATCTTGCCTTGTACTTCTCCACACTCCCGTCAGCTGCCTGCTTCACTTTGTAGATCCATCTTGAACCCACCAACGACTTCCTCCCGGCCTCGAGACAATATCCCATGCATCGTTTCTAACAATCGAATCATACCTTCCACCATGGAATTCACTCAAGTGGTCCTCCCACGTACCTTCCTCGAAAGAGGATGGTTCGTCACTTACACTTGCTCATAAGAGCCATGTATCCAAAGATAATGCATGTGACTCGTTCTGTTCGTGCTATGATGTAGGTGCTCCCACAACCTTTCTCTACATCTTGAGCCGCCGTCACCTTCGTAGTGCGTCCGCCTCTGATGGTTGGACGCTACCCTATATCTCTTCCACTCCATGAACCTCATCTTGTGGCTGATCCACATCCCGAGACTCATCCTTAGGAACTAATAGATCCTCATATGCATGCAAGTGTGGCTCCCTCTCAAGCAAACACTTCATGGCTTTCTCCTCGTGAAATTTGATATCTCACCGCATAACAGTCTTGCTACTGTCTGGAAAATACACACGATAGTTGTGGGGTGTATCAGTGTACCCCAAAAATATCCCAACCTCCGTAGTCAGCTCCAGCTTCTTCCTGGCATCCTTCATCACATGAATGTAAATAGGTGAACCAAAAATCCTCAAATGGGAAATATCAGGCCTCTTACCAGAAAACGCCTCCTCGGGTGTACTCATGCCAAGTATCCCGTGAGGACAACGGTTCTGCACATATACCGGCAAAGTATTGTATGCTCCGCCACAAGTATGGGCTCCGATCATGCAACATCGCTTCGTGCTGCACCCACGTATCGTCCGTTTCTTCCTCGCTCGAACCCGTTCCGCTGTGGTGCTGTGAGGTGCTGCGAGCTCTCTTCGAAGAATCTTTCTCGCTGCAAAAGTCCTTGAATTCACCAGAGATGAATTCACCACCATTGTCGCTCCTTAGAGCCTTCACCTGCTTCCCTGATTCTTTCTCAACTAGTGCCTTGAACTCACAAAAATTTGAGTATGTCTCGCTCTTCTTCTGCGTGAAGAAGATTCAACACTTACGAGAGAAATCATCAATAAATATCACATAATACATGTGCTTTGCTGTCGAAGTTGCTGAGAAAGGTCCACACACGTCTGTGTGAATTCTCTCAAGGATCGTCGTGGCGTGACTATCCTTCTCGTGAAAGGTGGCTTTCACAAATTTTCCCAAGGTACACCCCTTGCACTGATCTAACTGCGCAAGAGTGCCTTTAGGAAGCCCAGTAGAAATCTGCTACAGTATCTTCAAAGCTCCATGGTGAAGGTGGCCCAATCTCCGGTGCCACAACTCGCCACCATCCCGACTCACCACTCCTTCTACCTTGCCTGCCATTGCTGCGCAGCCATCTAATTGCAATTGATAAAGGTTCTTAACTCGAACCCCTATCCTCCAGGTCTCACCAGTTGCCTTACTGCGCAGGAAATCCTTTCCCTCACTAAATACAACATCATATCCCTTGTCTTCTAACATCTCCACAGAGATAAGATTCTTCTTCAATCCTGGAACATGCATCACTTCCTTCAATACGAAGGGTTTACCAGACTCCCACTCAAAGGAAATGGTACCGATACTGATCGCACTGTATCTACCATCATCTCCCATCTCAATGTGCACTCCAAGATCTTTCTTATCCAGATCAGTAAACAAATCTCGATCTCCTGTCATGTGAAAAGACGCACCACTGTCAAGAAACCACACTGAACCCATCACACTTGAGACAAAGCATGCGATAAGCGAAAAATCCATCTCAAACTGTGAGGCTAAGGCCTCTCCAACTGCAGTCCCAACAACCTGCTTATTTTTCTTCTTCTGTGGACAATTAGTGGCGTAATGTCCGTGTTGGTGACAGTGAAAGCACTTCACCTTGGACATGTCCTGCTTCTTGCCTTTCGCACCGGATTGAGAAGATTTCTTGCTCTTCTCCTTCTTTGCTTTGGCAGCCAAAGCGCAATTCTCTTCATCAAAGTTCTTTGATGAAGATCCGTCCCTGGTACTCCGCCTTATCTCCTCTTGCACAAGATCCGACCAAAGTCGCTCCCATCCTAGCAATTTCTCCCGTCCACTGACAGAGTCCTGATAGGAGTGCCAACTCTTCGGAAGCCCTAGGAGAGCCAAGCTCACCAAGTCCTCATCATCAACATTAACCCCCACACTTCCCAGCTCATCCTTGCATTGGATGAACTTCGTGAGGTACTTGGGCATATTGTCGCCTTTCTCCATCTTTATGTTCCTAAGTTTGTCCTTGAGCACCAACTTCCTCTGGTCGCTCTTGCTTTGGAATAAATCTGTCAAATATTTCCACATCAAGAATTGAGAAGCCTTTCCATGAAGGCTGGATACTATGTGATCCTTTATGCCCTCCAACAGAATCCTTCGACACTTTGTTTTCTTCTTTTGCCATGCGTCAAGTACGACAGCATCACTAGAAGTAGGCTTTGGAATTTCTGCATCTATGAACTCCTTCAACCCATTGTCATCCAGCACCACCTCCATGCAATATAATTCAAGATTCCTTAAGGGCATACTCCAATCGCAATCCGTTGAAAGACATCTCAACTTTGACACCAAGAAAACACTGCTGCAAATTCGAATTCCACCAGCACAAAACTCAACCGCTTCAATGTTTTGCAATTGCTCCAATGATCAATATCGCTTTGATACCATGTAGAAATTTGAATAACTGAGATATTATTCACTGAGATTCTCCTGATCACACACTATTTTAGCTTCATGCATAATACAGAATCTCTTCTACCATTGATCATCACATGCGGAAATAAAATCAATTGCATGCATACATTAAAACCACAAATAATCACACATATGAACACAGTATTTAATGGGAAAGCTTAAAGCTGAAAACCCCAACTATCTGTATATTATATGTCATGGAGATCATGTAACAATCATAGTACAAAAGCTCCTCACAAGCTATCATGCACACCCTCAATTGCTACACACTATCAAGCTAGATCTAGCAAAACACATGCTCCAATCTTTTGCCACTTGATAGCCAGCCTCTATTGCATTTTCAATGCTATGGGATGGCTTCATTAAATAGATAAACCACCTGGCTTGAACTACGCAATCCTCATGGGCTACTCCACCTATTTTTGTGCTGCAAATAGCAACTGTATAGTCACAACTAATAGTTAACCTGCTCTTTCACCTATTTCTGCACTGGTCTCCACTGAAACTGTCCATGCACTGAAGTTAACTGATGCATTCTTTAGTTGATTAATGAGTTTATAATTAATGAATTAATTAATAATTAATTCACACCACTCTCACTAATTGTATCAATCAGTTAAACTGAATACAAATAGCTCAACTATGTTTAGATTAGTTAAACTGAATACAACTCCACTAACTTCCTCAATCAACTCCACCAAACTCCGTCACATGAGTTCTAACTGAAGTATCCATGCAATAGCTCCACTTAACCCTCAGGAATAGCGTAATTCCTTCTGTCAGCTCCTGTGCCACATCTGTGCACTTAACTGAAGTGCTCCAAGAGAATAAGATAATGTTTAGAGTCCAAATATTATTAAGAGCTAATAAATTCGACATATCTATTTTTAGACTCGTAATCTAAAAATAGATTCCGCCGATTATGTCTAAAAATAGAATTCCATCTATTTTTTCCGACTTTACCAACCATCCACAAATAGCATCCTACAACTCATAGAACATGATCCATATGTCTAAAAATAGACATAGTCTAAAAATAGACTTTGCGCCAAAAATAGCCTGCGGGCCCACTTAGTGAAGGCGACTTCTTTCCACTAAGCTCGTCATCTTGTTGCAATCTCAACACATTAGAATAAAAGGAAGCAAAGGAAATAGAGAAGAAAATAAGGCAGAAAAACAACGAGGTAGAGTCTTGAACGTGATTGGGTAAAGTCTTGCACGTTTGGGTCGAGTCGTGAATGATAAAGCAGGTCAAGTCATGAACACGGGGCAAGTATTCTACGAACAACTAAGAAACGAGTGAGTGCAACCAAAGAAAGAAGGTCAGCAAACCACAACAAGGGAGTAGTGAGGACCATTGGATTTGAGCAATGATTAACGATAGAGATTCAATCGCAATCCTAGATCACAAGTTTTTTAGGATGGGCGCAAGGGTAAATGTTAAAACTTGCGAAATGTGATATGCGATGAAGTGGGACCCATTCACCCGCCACAATTCCTTTTTCATCTTATTTCCCTTAAAAAATCATTAAACTTTACCTTTCTCTACCTTTCTACTTTATCTTTATACTTTTCCTTTTTCACCGCTATATCATTGTTTTACCTCCACATTTTCCCTATTCCTCGATTGCGATTAAAGTGGGGCCATCTCCTTGACATGCCACCCTTCCCCCACCATCCGTCACATTTCACAAATTACAACTTATTCTATTCTGCCAAACGTTAAAATATGCAATTGGCGATGTGTGACATCACATCGCACAGTTTTTAACTTACTGTTTGAAACGCCCGCAATATATTTTGTTTAACTTGCGATGCGGTTGGCCCCACCATAGCAGCTCTGCCCCCCACTTCACAGCCATTTGAAATACATTGAAATACATTGATATATCATGAAACCTCATAAACTTTTCGTTACCGCATAAAACATTTTCCGCTTTATAACTTCATCGATGTAGTGGGCTCCATCTTGCCACATCATCCTCCAATCAGCGCAAATCGCACTTTGCATGTTTTTGCATTTAACCCCGTGCTCATAACAAAACTAAGTTTTTGATTTGCGATGCAGTCGGTCCCACCTTACCTGCCACCTCACCTCCTTTCTCACCGCACTTCGTACTTCACGTCTTTTATTATTTAACCCCCACTGCTTATAATAAAACCTAAGAGCTACGATTTGTGATGAAGTCGAGTCCCACCTTCCCTCCACGTCACCTCCTTTCTCCTCACGCTTCGCACTTCGCATATTTTAGAGTTTAACTCTACTGCTTCAATTAAAGATTTTCGATTTGTGGGTTGTGGTCCGATCCCACCTTACTTTCCACGTCGTCACCATACTTCGCATCGCATCGCCGATTCCATTTCTTATAACTTAAATTCTAAAACATGCAATGTGCGATTTTCTATGGATGTGATAAGGTTTAGAACTAAAATCTAAACATTTTCTATTCTGGATATACAGTTTTTTTACGATGTTTTGTTTAAAGAGGGTCAAGTTGGGCATATGAGGTTTGAACATCATTTTATGAAGAAATAAGGTTAAACACGGCAGAGAGGACTCGGGTAGCAAAAAGACAACAAGGGTTGAGTTGAGAAAGGCGTATTTACAAAATTGTTATGTTATAATGGCAGAAATGGAAAAGGCAGCAAAGCACATCTGCTCAGTCACTAATCAATGAAAAGTAGGCAGTGTTGCACCAGAATTAATTACCCAACATTGGTTTTTTGAAGAGTAGGGCCAGATTTCAGAGCCACCACTGGTTACTTCTTCGTGACCATCATAGCCACCTCCAAGCTTATTGTTTGATATTCGGAGGAGCCATTGAATTTTTTGGATCGAAGAAGAGTTGCCAAAATTAATTCCAGAGGCAGTGCCTTTGTTAGAGATTTCTGATCAGGCCTTACATGGAAACACTTGTCCACTTTCTACTAAATTGTAATCAATGAAACATTGTCGATTAAGATAGGGCAACCAACTTAGTCTTCATATAAAAACTACATGCCTTAGCAGTATCAAGGGTTGGAAAATTAGACCCTGTTGAATCTTGCATTGTAAGAAGTATTGGAACTTCATAATTTTTTGAGCCGGGCATCAATAATAAGAGACCGTTCACAGGATTCTTGAGCTATGCTAATAGTGTTGTTTTTCCTCCGTATTAATTTTTTCCTCTGTCTTTTCATGGTGTGCATCAATTTATCTAATTTAAAAACAGAAAATTTTGATTAATATTTTCTAAAAGAGCACCTTAATTATGTCTATGTTTGTTATCTTAATGTTTTCCTCTAAGACCTGAATGCAGAATTCAGAGACGGTCTTCTCTGCATTTAATTTGAACCTCAATATCCTTATCCCATTCCATATTCACGCTGCTTGTAAGATCCAGTTTGCATAGTTAGCTTGCCATGTGAATTCCCTTGAAAAGTTGATGCAAAATTCGGCCTTTTATGACTCCACAGCCCAATGGATTAAATTTTACAGCTTTGTCTTCCAACCACCCAATCAATCAAAAAAACAACCCTCATTTCTATAACTAGCATAATACCAACATTAATTATCAAGCTAAATCATAAAAACAGAGAGAGCCCTCTCTCAATCTAGGAAGGCTAGGTCTTGGACTCCAAAGTGGGTTGATGTTGTCCTATGTTGTTTTTTCTTGCCAATATTACAAGTTACGGAGTGAAAACATAATGACGACTCCGCTGTGGATGAGTTATTGAAAAAGATTAATATTTCATCAGAAATCAGAAACCCCAGTGTATGATTCAAGTATGTTCCAATATTGGAATATGGTTGTTGATGGTGGACAACAACCAAACACAAGAAAGTTGAAATCATCCACCTAGTGACTCCATAGATTTCAGTTGTCCTAAAGACACCATTGGTAAAAGAGTCCAGATTGGTTGTGAATATATAGTGGCCCCACTCTTTGACTGATTGGCAAGATGGATCCAAGAATACAATGCGGGTATGCTCCAATGAATAGAGATCACATTCCTGGATTCCCACACAAAATGCCTCAGGTAAATTGGGACATAAATCTTCCTATTTTTCAAGATGAGAAGGTTGACGATTCTTTGTTACATATCATTAAATTTCAAATACACTCATGAAGGTTGAAATTCGAATGGCATGAGGATTTCCTCATGAAGATGTTCATGGTAACATTAGAAGGGAAAGCAAGGGAATGGTATGAAGGTCTGAACCCTGGTAGTTTGTTTTCCTTAAAATATTTCCACAAGGTGTTTTATGAGCATTACAAATAAAATTATCCATCTTTATCATTAGCTAAAAATATTTGTGATCAATCTGAGGATCTCATACAATACCTTGTAAATATTGGTGAAGATTTAGGAAATTGGCATCCTGAGGATCTCTTAGAAGCAATTCATGAATTTCATTCTCAAGTTAACTGTCATGACAACCAAGAGAAGTTAGTTGAAAATGAAAGCAATTCAGAAATGAAGAAGATCCACAAGATCTCTCTGTGGGGAAAAATTATAATTCATATTCTCTTTTGTGTGAGGCTAAAGAAGACATTTAGTGTCATGATCAGTCTCCATAAGAGAAAGAAAATAATTGTTTTCCAATCCAAAGAAAACAAAGAATGCCTCCTCCTTTAACTGAAGAAGAAATTAATCAGATTCTAAGGATGAAGCCAACCTCTCAAGTTTTATGTAATGAGGAGATTATTTCTTTTTATTTTTCTGTTGATTTATGTACTAAAGTGTTTTATTGTGAAGAAACAGAAGAAAAGATTGATACTGATGCTTTTCTACCTTCTCAAGAAGGCCTATTACCGGAAAGTGCTCCTATTCATCAAAATTATGTCCTTCCAACAGAATTCAGCCATCTTGAGGACATCATAGTGGTATATAATGAGGATGTCATGTTAGATGACCATGAATAATATGTAGATATTCTCTTTTAGAAGGATCCTGAGCATGAAAAAGTGGAACAAGGAGCAGCCCTAGATGAAGTCTATTATTTAAATCCTTAGGGCCAGGTATTGTTCCAAGATCCTTTTGCTGGTTTCTTAGAATCATATAAAGAAGGAGTATGTTATGCCAGGAATGGTTTTTTGTAGAGTTTAAGGAAAAGTTTGAGAACTACTGTTCAAACAAAAGTAAAATGGGAGTGGCGCTTTTGTTTTTTTAGCATACTAAAAAAGGTGAACAAGAATCAATCATGTAGTCATTTACTTGATTGGTTGCATTGGAGAAAGGAGTTCACTTAGTGTATATATCATCTCCAAGTTAGATTAGGGTAGGTAGGCATGAAAATAAGCTCAGTAATCTGAGCATATTTCCAATTTTAGTTTTATATTGCTTTCCATTTTCTCAGTACAAGTGTGTTCCAGGCTTTAGTTTTGCAGAGAGTGAATTTCAGCTTGAAGAGTGCCAATCACAGAGGTTTTGTAGCAGATTAAGTTGCAAGTTTTGGGATCATCCCAATGGATGAGGCCACTATTCTACGGTTTTCTTGACACCTCTTGAAGGAGCTTCCATCCCCAGCTGGAGCCACTGTTAGACTCCTGTATTTCACAGTATCACCAGGTGACTGATTATTGCTTATATTTTTCATACTGAAAATAATATTCCATGGCTGTCATTTATTTTTAGAAAATAAGGAAGAAAGTGTTGTTGATAAGGTGTGATGGTGATAAAACTTCATTTTCGCCCTCATTACATTTCATTCATCCTCTATGCCCCTCATTTCCTCCATGTTCTAAAGTTCTACACCTTATTTCTTTCAAATCCCTTCTTCAACTATTAATACCCAAATTTTATAGTTAAAAAAGGAGCAACATTAGGATCAAAGGAAGCAAAGGCCGCATAGAAGAAGTTAAGGCAGAAAAACAACAAGGGCAAAGTCTTGAACGTGATTGGGTCGAGTCGTTCAAATTTGGGGTGAGTCGTGAACATTAAATCAGGTTAAGTCATGAACGTAGGTCAATTATTCTACAAACAACTAAGAAACAGGCTAGCACAACCAAAGAAAAAATGTTGGAAAACCACGGCAAGGGAGAAGTGATGACCATTGGATCTAAGCAACAATTAACGACAAAGATTCAATTGTAATGGCAGATCACAAGTTTTTCAGGATGGACGCAAAGGTAAATGTTAAAGCCAATGAAATGTGATATGCGATGAAGTGGGACCCATTCACTCGCCACACTTCCTTTTCTTCTTATTTCCCTTAAAAATTCATTAAACTTTGCCTTTCTCTACCTTTCCACTTTATCTTTATACTTTTCCTTTTTCACTGCTATATCATTGTTTTACCTCCTCCTTTTCCATATTCCCTGATTGCGATTAAAGTGGGGCCATCTCCCTGACACGTCACCCGTCCCCCACCATCCATCGCATTTCACAAATTACAACTCATTCTATTCCACCAAATGTTAAAATCTACGATCACCGATGTGCGATATCACATTGCACAATTTTAACTTACCATTTGAAATGCCTGCAATATATTTTGTTTAACTTGCGATGCGGTTGGCCCTACCACAAAAGCTTCGCCCCCCACTTCACACCCATTTTAAATACATTGAAATACATTGATATATCATGAACCTCATAAAATTTACCTTACCACATAAAACATTCGCCTCTTTATAACTTAGTCGATGCAGTGGGATCCATCTTGCCACATCATCCTCCAATCAACGCAAATTGCACTTCGCATGTTTTAGAATTTAAGCCCGCACTCAAAACAAAACTTTAAGTTTGTGATTTACAATGCAGTTGGTCCCACCTTACCTGCCACGTCACCTCCTTTCTCCCCGCACTTCACACTTCATGTATTTTAGCATTTAACCCCCACTGGTTATAAAAAAACCTAAGGTCTGGGTTTTGCGATTTAGTCGGGTCCCACCTTCCCTCCACGTCACCTCCTTTCTCCCCGTGCTTTGCACTTCACATCTTTTAGAGTTTACCTCTACTGCTTCATGTTAAATATTTTCAATCTGCGGGCTATGGTCCAGTCCCACCTTACTTGCCACATCGTCTTCGTACTTCGCATCGCATCACCGATTCCATTTCTTATAACTTAAACTCTAAAACATGCGATGTGTGATTTTCTATGGATGCGATAAGGTTTAGAACTGAAATGTAAACATTTTCAGGTTCGGATAAACAAGTTTTTTACGATGTTTTGTTTAAAAAGGGTCAAGTCGGGCTTATGAGGTTTGAACATAATTTTATGAAGAAATAAGGTTAAACGTGATAGAAAGGACTTGAGTAGAAAAAAGAAACCAAGGGTCGAGTCGGGCAAGGCATCTTTACAAAGTTGTTATTTTATAACGATAGAAATGGAAAAGGCAGCAAGGCACATTTGCTCAGTCACTAATCGATGAAAAGTTGCTAGCGCTGCACCAGACTTAATTACCCAATGCCAATTTTCTGAAGAGCAGGGATAGATGTCAGAGTCACCACTGGTTACCTCTTCATGACCATCACAACCACCTCCAAGCTTATTGTTTGATCTTCCTAGGAGCCATTGAAGCATTTGGATCTACGAAGAGTTGCCCAAAATTAATTCCAGAGGTGGTGTCTTTGTCAGAGATTTTATGATTAGGTCTGGCATGGCCACACTTGTCTATTTTCTACTAAATTGTAATCAATGAAAGGTTTCTGAGTAAGATAGGGCAACCGATTAAGTCTTTAGATAAACACTACATGCCTTAGTAGTATCAAGGGTTGGAAAATTGGATCCTGCTGAAGCTTGCATTATAAGAAGTATTTGAACTCCATAACTGTTTGAGCTATGCATCAATAATAGGAGACCATTCAAATGATACTTGAGCTATGTTAATGGTCATTTTATTCCTCTGTATTAGTTTTTTCCTCTGTCTTTTCATGCTGTGCATCAATTTATCTGATTTCCAAATAGAAAATTTTGATTAAGATTTGCTAAAAGAGCACCTTAATTCTGTATGTGTTTGTTATCTTAATGTTTTCCTCTAAGACTTGAATGTAGAATTTAGAGACGGTATGATATACATTTAATTTTAACCTAAATCTCCTCTCTCATTCCATATTCACACTGCTAGTAACATCCGGTCTGCATAGTTAGCTTTCCCTGTGAATGCCCTTGAAACGTTGATGCACCATTCGATCTTTTATGACTCCATAGCCCAATGGATTAAGTTTTATAGCTCTGTCTTTCCAACCACCCAATCAATCAAACAAAAAACTCTCATTTATATAACTAGCCTAATATCAACATTTATAATTATCAATCTAAATCATAAAAACAGAGAGAGCCCTCTCTGATTCTAGGAAGGATAGGTCCTGGACTCCAAAGTGGTTTGATGTTGTCCTCTATTGTTTTTTCTTGCTAATATTACAAATTACGAAGTGAAAACAGGTTGATTAGATAAGAATAATTTCACACACTTGACTAATAAGTGTCAATATCGCACATCGCAAATTTTAACAATTACCAATAGTTATGTTTTTTTTCCGCCGATGAATCTTGTGAAATGTGATCTGTGCAAATCGCACATCGCAACTTATTGCAGTAATAAAAATTTCCATTTGGTTTCTCATCGTGAAACGCGAAATCTGCTAAAGAATCGTGTTGTTGCATTTTATCGGACCTTTAGATACTTATAATTGTTATTTTGTTGTTTCATTGGGTCCAACTCATCGCAACTTTTACTGAATTTTTATAAGCTTGTTCCTTTTAAAAGGCACATTGCGATTTCTCTTTAAAGGGATTTTTAAAGCATTTTCAATGGGGATTTTATGTAACTCTGAAAATGATGAAGCGTATATCGCAATTCGCAATACTTATATATGTTTTAAATTATTCGGCTTGTAAGTTATGCGATTTGCGATGATTGCTTTTGAAATCAAAGCGAAAAGAGAAAAACCTTTACTCCTATTTTTTTTAAGATTTAAGCTAAAATGAAATCGTGCTCATAAATTTCTATTTATTTTTTAAAGGGTCCCCATTTATTTAAAATAAAATGGGGGGTGTTGTATAGTACAACAATTGGCAATTCACTTGGGAGAACCAGTTATCTCTGATTGGTTTTTTGAAATTTCTAAAACTTTTCAAAACAAAAATAGTTGGAGGAATGAATTTCAATTAATAATATCTCACTAAGCAATAAAATCTCACTTGATCATAATTCATAAGAATTCCTCTTTAAAAATGAAAGTATGAATATCTATATCAGCCTTTACTAAGTTCAAAAACATGAAGCAGGTGGCTCATTCAGATTAGCTTTATAAATATACACTCTTTTATCACAGGTAGAGCCTCTGATCCAATAGGAAATTTAAGATTTTTGTAGGGTTAGCTTTTACCCAACAATGATTCAGTGTACCATCTAGTTACTCTTACAATCTTTAAAAAATAAGTTCAATTTTATATATACTTTATCTCTTTTGGAACTTGTTTTCTTTTCTGTAGATATTTTCTTATCTATTTTTTAATCACTTAAAAGCCATTTTCTTGGCTTGGTAACCAAATATTAGCAATTCCATTCACTGGTTGTAATTAAACTGATCAAGCTGGCTCTTGATGAGATCTCTTGTCCTTCGATATAATCTCAAGTCATTACCTTGTTTTGGTAGGCAGTATTGGTAATGTGAGTTCAACTATTTCCCTATGAACATGGTAAACAAGCTCTTGATGAGACTTATTATCTTCTGAGCCTTTTTAGTGTAATTTTTTGAATTACTTTCTAAAAATTGAAAATTTTTCTGGATGGGGTGAATCATTGGTCCTTTTGAGGATTCTAGATGATAATTTTAGAGTTTAAGATTGCTTATTTGTAAAAGATTCTTTACTATGTTAAATATTCCTTTCTTGAATGATAACAAAATAACCATACTTTCTAAAAATGAGAGTCCATCAAAGAATAAATAACTTCAGTGAAATTGCATTTTTCAACAAAAAAAAATCTATTTGATATTCCAATATTTCAATTGTTTCCTTAACAATTCTTATTTCTAGAAGCGATAAATCAAAAAGATTTTCTGAGATATTTATTTGAAAATCCAAATATCAATGTTATTCAACTTTTATTTTCCTAAGGAAAAGAAAAGACAGTAATATACAGAGAATAGAAGGGGTTACCTCCTATGAAAAATGTTTCTTTAAAATCTTCCCATTAACAGGAAAATAATCTCTTTTTCCTGATAGATATTGCAATAAAAATGTTGATGGACCTATTTCTTCAACGATTTGAAATGGTCCCAACCACAATATTTGGAATTTGGTATGTTTACATTTTCCCTCATGTGCTTTATCCCATTTCAATACCAGATCACCAATTTGAATTTTTTTTGGAGTAACAGAGGTTGTATCAAATGAAGCTTTAACTAACTGTTGATGATGTGCATGAGTAACTTTAGCTTTTTCTCTTTATTCTTCAAGGTTAAGGATTTTAAATTGTCTTGAAAAGAATAAGAAGGTGATTCATCAACGAATTGAACTAAGGCAAGAGAAGGAATAACTACATTGGTAGGAAGAACAACTTCTTTCCCATAAACAAGATTAAATGGAGAAGTGCCAATGGAGGCCTTCCGAGTTATTCGATCTGCCCAAAGAGAAAATGTTAATGATTTGTGTCAATTTCGTTGGTTTTGGTCAACAATTCATTTGATGATTCTAATAAGGTTTTTACTTGTGGATTTTTCCAAACAATTTCCTTGAGGATAATAGTTAAAAAATATTTAAGTTTCAAAACCTCTTTTGATAGAAAATTATATCATAGTAGTTCCAGAGAAATAAGATGCATTATTAAACATTAAAGCAGTGGGTAAACCAAATCTAGTTATGATAAATTGATCAATAAACTCAATAATATTCTCAGAGTTGGCTACCTTTAGCGGAATTTCTTCCACCCATTTAGTAAAATAATCGATAGCTCTGAGGATGTGTTTATGTTGTTTGGAAGAGTTTGATATTAACTAGCTGTAATGGGAAAGTTGGTTTCCTTTGTCTTCCATATGCACTTTGGAAAACTTTGCATTTCCTTTCATATTCATGAGAATCTTTGAAAAGTGTTGGCCAATAGTAACCGGCATGTAGGATTTTATGTGTTGTTGTATTCCATCCAAAATGTCCTCCAGCTCGTCCATCATGGAGTTCTTGCAAAACTTTCTTTGCTTCAGTTTTCTCTAAGCATATTAATAACACTGAATCAAATTTTCTTCTAAAAAATACATCATTGATAATTTCATATTGCTTGGGTTTCAATCTCAAAGAACATTTTGTTTTATAACTAAGCTGTTTTGGTGCATATCCATTTTTCAAACAAAACTTGAGATCAGCGTATTGAGACTGAGCATCATTGAGGCTTACCTCTAACACTTGCACATCATTACCTAAGTCCATCTCTGATAATAAATGTCATGCTCCTGTTAGCATATTGAAAAAATCTTGGCCTCTAACAATTTTAGAAGGCCTAGTTTCTATATCATATTCTTGTAAAGCAGTAACCTAGTTAGCTCTTTTCTCTCCTAATTCTCTTTGCGTCAATAATTGTCTTATTGTAGAGAATGGAACTATTATCTTGGTGTGATTTTTGAGGAGAAATGGTCTAAAATTATTTATATCTTTAAAGACAAAAAATTCTTGTTTCTCAACAGATGAATAGTTTAGTTCCGCACCTTGCAAATTGGAACTTAAAAATGATATTGGTGCTTCAATTTGTTGGTCATTAAGCTGTGTCAGAGCAACAACATAAGATGTATCTGATGAGAATGTATATAAAGTGAAAGGATTAAGAAAATTGGGAGTAGTTAAGAATGGAGCATTGATAATATATTGTTTGATTAAATCAAATGCTTCCTTTTCATTATGTCCCCACTTAAAGACTGTTTTTTTCTTAATCATTGTTTGTAAAGGTAAAACTATCTGTGAAAATTCAGGGACAAATATTTTTACAAAATTTATTTTTCCAAGAAATGACTGCATGATTTTCTTATTATGAGGGAAATGAATCCTCTTAGTCTCGTCGATTCTTTCAGGATCGATATAAATTCCTTTTTTAGACATAATGAATCCTAAAATTTTTCTTTGATCTAAAGAAAAATATGACTTCTTTGGGTTTAATGAAATTCCATACTTTTTACATCGCTCAAAGACTTGTTTTAGGTCATTCACATGATTGATTGCTTGTCTATAAAATACTGTAATGTCATCTAGATAAATAACCACTAATTTGTTAATGAGTCCTCTAAAAGCTATGTCCATGGCTCTTTGAAAAGTGGCACTTACATTGATTAACCCAAATGACATCTTTTGATAGGCATACATTCTATACTTAGTCTTGAGTGTAGTCTTTGATATGTCATCTGGATGTACCAGGATTTGGTTATATCCTAAAAATCCATCTAGAAAAGACATAATTTCAGAACTAGCTACAGTTTGCAATACTTCTTCCATGGTTGGTAATGGAAAATTGTCTTTCTGACATGCTTTATTCAAATTTCTTAAATCGATACAAATCCTAATGTCACCATTTTTCTTCCTGACAGGGACCAAATTTGAAACCCATTTTGAATGTCTAACTGGAAATATGATCTTAGCTTTGAGGAGTTTATTTAGCTCTATTTTGATTTGATTTTCTAGATTAGGGTGAATTTTTCTCAACTTTTGTTGTATTGGTTTTTCATATGAAATCATAGGAATAGTGTGTTGAATGGCATAAGTGTCATATGTTTTAAGATTGGTGTAAACCCAAGAAAAAGAACTTTTCTAACTCCTTACTAATTTGAAAATGATAATATTTCATCAGAAGATAGACCAAGACCTAAAATTACATTTTTTTGTTTATCATCGGTTCCAAGATTTACTAACTCAAATCTTAAAGTTGAACTTTGAGTTTTAGAATTAGTAACTCTCATAAACTTATCTTTTAAATCATAAAGTTCTTCTAATTTGAGAACTGACTTAGGAATTGGATTTTCATCCCGTTCTTCCTTTATCTAAGTATCATATTCATTTTTGATCTAGAATTTGATTATCATAAGATATCTCAAATGTGAGGAAATCTATGATATTAGAATCATGATTAAAGACTCTCCAATTAGTAATATTATCAGCAATATATGGTCTAAAACTCAATTCAATAGAAAACCAATCAGGACTAAATTCTTGAGATGGAATTAATTTCCATGCTACATTAGCCAATAAATTTGTACTAGCATTTTGTATTATGGGTACAGAGTAAATATTGAAAACTAAGAAATGAGAAGTCAATTCCTGGACTAATGATTGATAATGTTTAAGATTTCCATACTGATAATGGATAGTATTTCTTAATTATTTGACAATGATCTCTAAATCTCCCAGTACTTTCAGATATTTAATGTCAAGATCAATTTCTTTGTACAGACCTTGAATTAATGCTTCATATTCTGCTATATTTTTTTTGCAATCAAATTCAAGTCTATAGGTTAGCATGGTTTTTTCTCCTTTCAGGCTTATTAAAATACAGCCAGCTCCTGCACCATCTTCTGATTTAGAGCCATCAAAATAAAGAATCCAAAATAAATAATTAACTACCGGTTTATTTACAAAAATTTTACACTTGGAAGTGTCTGCTTGGGAAAAATTTTCAATTTAAGAGATAACCACATTATCGAAAAAGGGTGATGGTTGGGCATTAAAATTTCCAAGAAATGATTCTGCCAAGTAATTCCCAATAATATTATTATTGAATGCTACTAGCTCATTGATTCCTTCACGATCAATAACTGTATGTTTCATGAATTTCTCTAGGTCTACCTGAATTTGGTTTGGCTTTCCATTGTGAGGTAGCCACATATGTAACTAGTCTGTTGTGAAATATCCATGAAGCTTCTTAGACCAATCTCTGCTTAATAGTAAACCATAAAATTCAGGAATATCAACCACTAATATATCAATTATCTGGGTAACCTTAGGGTTTGATGAAAATCTGATAGAGACATAATTTATTTCTCCTACAACCTTTACTTTTGTTTTATCAAGTTGTACTATATGAACACGAGAAATTTGAGAAGTTATGTTCCACTTAGCACATATTTATTTTGGTATGATATTAGAGGAAGCCCTTGAATCTATTAAAAAATTGTGGACGTCTTATTATAGATCTCATCGGTTAAAATAAATGGATGAGTATGAGAGATGGATTGATCACCTATCATAATCAGATCTGTAGCATCTATTTTTGTTGAAGGAGAAGGGGTTTTACCTATTTGATTAGCAGCTTGAACTACTACCGTAGCAGGTAAGGTTGAAGCAGGAACTGCATTCAAATCTTTAAGTAAAATCTTCTATTGTTGTTTTAGCTTAGTAAGTTCATGGATTGAAATCTTGGGCCTAGTATTTTTCATATCCTCAACTACATTATATTCGATGGTGTCAGAGACTACAATTGTCTTTGATGTAGGTGGAACATCTGAAGTAGCAGGGTTAGTTTGTGTAGCCTTAGATGTAGACTTTTTACTTACTGTTTTGTCTTTAGAAGGCGTTGAGTTCTTCTGTTTTTTATTAGGCTGCATTGCTTCAGTGGTATTATTGCTCCTTGTGCTAAAAGGTAAAGCTTCTTGTTGTTCATCATTTGGTAGGATAAAATCCCACATTCCATTTAGTTCAAATTCTTCTTCAAATTCAGTTCCTTCTTCTTTTGTTTTCTCTTCATTTGTATCTTGATCAGACTTAGCATTAGATATGATGTTGGGTGGCTGAGAATTATAAGACTGAATTTTATTGAAGGGCTTGAAATTCTTCTTTGAACTGGAACTTTCAGAAAATTTCTTTTTAATATCTTCCATTTCATTTGTCATAGTATTTAAAAAAATTTGAAGACCTTCTACATCAAAAGGGTCTTTTGATGGCTTCTCTTTGAATCATCTTTGAAGGATACTTTCTTAGATGTCTTGTCTTCTTGGGAATTTTTTTTTCAAGAGAGATTATGCATTTCTCTACAGCTAAATATTCCTTAATATTTTCTGCCAATGTAGGTAAATTTTCTCTATCAACAAAAATGGCTATATTATATGGGAGAGAAGAAATATACCACTCAATTTGAACTTTTGCACCAGGGACTGATGTAGCAGGTATTTATTGAGTAATTTATTAAATATGGAATTGAAGTATTTTATTTTCTCTCATGTTTTAGCCTTTAGATCTGATAGATTGTTGATGAGTAATGCAGTGGTTCTGTCATCTCCAAACTTAGCTAAAAATTGTTCTTCGAACATATTCCAACTAGTTATACAGTGGGCAGGTAATGAGAAATAGGAGGATCCTACAGATCCTGTGAGAGTATATGGAAATAGTATTACTACACAATCTTCTTTAGTTACCTCTTTTAAATTAATGGCTAACATATAATTATGGATGTGTTCTTTAGTTGGAAGATCATCATCAGGATTAAATTTAGGTAACCATTTTTCAGGGTATTTTGGAAGAGGATGAAGAGGAGAAGCCATTTGTGTAACACCTATATTGTTCCATGGTTGTACATTTGGTGGAGGTATTTGGCTTGCCATTGGAACTTGGGTGGATGCGATGGATTGAGTTTGAGTTGTAGAAGAGGCAGGCTGAGTGCTAGAACTAGTTGAAGGAGTAGTAGTTTGTGTACTAGAACTAGTTAAAGTAACACTGATTGTTGAAATAGAAGTTGTGGAAGTGAGTGGAGGTAATGGAGGTGAATGGGGTGGCTTATTGGATAATACCTTGCTAGTGATTGACTCTGATTTAGTCTTCTTTTTTTTCCTTTGAGAAGTATCGATAAGAAATTAAAAAGGAGGGATTCCTGTCCTCTGATTTTCTAATTGAGTTAATATTCATCTAGGTTGTAAAGAAGATGAAACACTAATCTCATATGTTTGAGAAGTTTCAAGCTTTTCAGCATAAATGGATACTCTCTCTAACTTTTCTATCAAAGATTGAACTTTTGGGGGATTTTGGTGAAAATATGTAGATATTATTGGTTGAGTTTCATTAGGATATTTAGGAGAGGGATGTTCAACTTTAGATCTTAAAGATTTATATCTAGCTAATGTTCTAGAAGTTGAAGCGGATATAGAGGGAGAGAGACTCTTATATTGGATTTTATATTGATCATACCTTCTTTCCATTCACAATTGGCCCTCCTAGCGCCAAAATGTTGAAGCCTTGGAATTTCGTAGCAACAACATGGGGGAAAACGACCCCATTCAGACCTTATAGCAAGTCCTTTTCCATTTGGTGTAGTGGCTCCGAATGGGGATAAAGAGACCATTTTCCCAATAAGGATGATGAGGGTGCGTTTTGTTTATATAAAATGAAAATGGGAAATGATTTAATATATCATATGAATTTAACTAAAATATCTATTATGATATACACCCGAGAGTGTTCATTTATTTATGCGATCTAAAAGGATATCTTTCAACTATTAGTAATGAAGATTATTCAAAATTTGAAAGAGATGAAAATTATGTAAAGATATTTCTTTTGACAAAATAGTTTAATCAAAAGGATTCTGAAATGTATATTGCATTTATATTTTTTATCATATATGAGATAAGAAATCATAAACAAATATCATTACATAAATGCATTTAACATTCACTTACTATAACGACTCTAATATGTAATGCAGATAAAAATATTTCTGTCAATTTAAGAAGAAAAACTTAATATAACGTGTAGAAGTACCATATATACGAGGTTCTACTCATTCAAACTGATAATAGTTTTCTGCTCCTCTTCACTTTCAAACAATTTAAAGAGTACAATAGTGCAAATTCAATGAAATAACTTTAAATGTCAAAAGATAATATATTTTGTTCCATTAATTTATCAAGGCATTCACAAACTTACAGAAGTGCATTCTTTGCAAATGTTTTTGACAAATTTTTGGACCCTTCTCTAAATGCATGAGAAGGGTTTAAATACTAAACTAAAATATGTTTAAAAATAGATTATTACATAAAAAATGGAGGAGGTTTCAAACAACCATCCTCGTAAAGAGTAAACTTAAAACTACAATATAGGAAAAAAAATAACAACGTGATTATGTGGCTTGATCCTCTTTGTGCATTTGATCTTGCAGGTGACAAATATCCACCATTGGCTTTAGTTGAGTTGGCTGTGTAATCTCGAATCTGACCTGGCCTTTAAAGAATGCATTCAAAAGTGTTGGCTATGATTTCTTTGTAGATTCATTTAATCATTATAGAGTTAGGCACTGATGACAAGGTTCGATCAAAAAATTCCAGTGATTTTTTTTATCAAACTTATTTATATTTTTAATAGTTTCCACCTGTGTCTCTGTACTTTCCTTCCACTATGCTTTTAATAGTTTTAGCTCTGGGAGGACTTCAACTGTATATTCTTTAATAAGTTCATCTTTCAAAAGTTGAACATTAACAGATTCAATGATTTCATTTGTCAGGCTTGATGCCTTTGTCGTTACCTTTTCTACTTGTCTCAGCTGCATTTCCCAATCCTTAAATAAAATTTTTTTGTGAAATTTATCTATCTTAGGGAGGTCATCCTTCTTTCCTGCGTCAGACCCTTCCCACTGAATGAAATTAGTAATATTATTTTCAAAATTTCACATTCAAGCTTCCTATTAGCCATTTATTGAATCTGAATTTTGGTTGTATCACAGTAAGAGCTAGTGATTGAAATTTGTGAACAAAAGGTTTCTTGCTGCTGCTTTAGCTTTGCATTCATTTCCAATGCTTCTTTTATGAAATTCTCTACTTGAGGTTGACTTTTCAATTTTTCCATTGCTGCTTCAAGTTGTGTTTCTTTCTCTGTAATCCGCACCTGGTGCTGCAACTTAAGTCTTTCAAAACCTTTTTTGAAATCGATACATCTTCATTTCAATCTGCTTACTAGAATTAAACTTTTCCTGTTCTAGCAGTTTCTCCCACTCTTGAACTTTTTCCTCTTTTTTCTAAAGTAGAAGTTGTACCTATATAGCTTTGTCAATGGTAGAAGTATCATATGCTCCTGCGAACTATGATAGCTTAGTCAAACGTTCTTTAGGATCAGCCAAAGGGTCTTTCCATAGAACATCTACAGATTGATCCATAATATTTGAAACTGATTCATCAATTCTTATTCTTTTTATTCTCTTAACTGCAGCCTTATGACTTGGACTGTAGAAGACATCAAGTGAGGGTATCTCTTCAATATTTAAAACAATTTGTTTTGTAGGGTATGCTGGAATGATCTCTTGATCATGAAATTATGGTACTTGTTGTAGTGGAATTGTAGTTTCCACTAAATTTTGGGAATGCTCGGGAGTTTGGAAACTTGTCGATTCATCAACATTAGGCTTTGGTGGTGGTGTTTATAGTGCCTTGGAAAACTTCTGCCATTATTTCTTCAAATATTTTGATTGAGGCTTCTTTGTTTGCTCGTGTGTATTATGGATATGCTAAACTTCTTGAGAAGATGATTCAGATCCATTAATTGCTCCTTCAGTTTTCATCTCAATCCCTTTAATCACTTTATCAATTATTTTCTCAGGACTCTCATTCCTAATATTGGATTCATTGTCAGAGTGATTTGAATTCTAAGAGTTATGTTGTGATTTCCCTGACTCGTGATTTGATTTCTCTTGAGATTCATCTTCTGACATATCCTTAGCCTCATTATCCAGACTAATATTGGGAGTTGTCATGTTGACATCTTCAATAGAGAATAAATCCAAAGGGACTGTTTCTAGCCTCTTATTTCAATATGCTTGAAAAGCCTCAAAATATATTTTACTGAGCCGACTAGATGCATTTTTCAATACATATGTGAACTTCTCCACACCTTCAAAGAAATCATCAAACATATCTTTCTCATTCAATAAAGGTTTCAGTTTAAGCTTAGTGGTGAAATTCTTAACCACATTATTAGGATCATATGGCCTCTTTGGCATTAGATCCAGATTTAATGAAGTAACATTTTAAATCTCTTTGAATGCATGAAAAATGTTGAAAAGGGAAAAAGTGCCGCACTATAAATGGAAAGTAGGCCAAATGGCCTTCTTGGCATCTTTGAGTTGTTTGGAAATTCCACTTACTAGAAGTTGGTAGGAAATCTCCATGGCTAGGAGCTTATCAGGAACATAATAAGGCAAAACATGGGGGGAAGAATAACTACCAAAAACTCTGATATAAGTGAAATTTTCTTCAGCAAACCATATAGAAACCGGTAAAATGTCCATGCTAGCTTCCTTAGAAATCCTAGGGGATTTTTCATCAAAGATAATTTGATGGATGGGTAACATAGCTCCATTGCAAATTTTATAGAAATGTAAATGAAAATCTGATTCCCAAAGGGCTCTATGGTAAATATGGATTGGAGTGGGGTCCTTGCTTGTCCATTTACATCCCATGATAGGAAAGCTTGAACAAAAGCAAATTGCATCCATAATGCAAGCGCTCATGTCGAAGGGTGGTATTGTTCTAGTGGAAACACTTCTTTTGCTTCTGTAATCCATGATAGTTCTGGTCAAATTATCGAACATAATGCTCACCCAATTCATAATAGAGGAATTGACAATTGCGTCAATTAAAATGACCCAGTCTATAGAAAACCTAGTGGTATCTTGTTTAGAAAATAACCTACATAGCATTCCAGCTGCATAACAATAAGGGGAGGGTAAATATGATATCGGGTACATACCAAGTTTGTCTCGCTTTTTCTTTCCTTTATCATCTTTCCATCCCTTTATCACTTTCATGAGATCTGTATTCTTCTTCGTAAAGCTTTGGACAAAAGCTTTATCATAATTCTTCTGCGGCATGGGAAAGTGGTACATTATCCGCAAATCCTCTCCAGTAAACGAACCCATATTCTCCAACTTTGAATTCTTGAATGATCTGTATGCTATGTTAAGGTGGTTAATGACCCACTTTACCATATCTGTGTGGGTAAAATCTTTGGCCTCGTTGCTATTCTATGAAGAAATGAATATGCAACGTCAAAGGAGGACGAGTCTGAGGAAACTGTCGCATCTGTTGTTACAATTTTCACTATTACTCTACCCTTTTCTTCCTAAAAAAGGTGGTACGTTGATTCCCATGAGGAACTGCTGCAATCCTTGTTGCAGGTTGTGTATGAGAACAATGGAGGCATGTCTGAGTCTTCTGCAGCGGATGTTTGGAAAATTTCTTTGCCTTTCTTTCTCATTCCAGTTATTCTCACTTTGTTAGGCAGTTTCTTGAATTCAAGTGAAAAGAGTGAAATCAGATATGAGATGAATAGAGAGAAGGATAGAGTTAAAAAATCATAATAAAATTTGATGTTGTATTATTCAAAACACGCTTCAAGTAGATATTAATATTTTAAACCTTGCACCCATTAAATGTTGTTAATAACCCATAACTCTTTCTATCAAATCTCTTACACACCTTACATAACATGTCTAGTCAAATGCTCCGGATGCAGATGGACATTAGACGCATGGGGACAATTAGCCCCGACCATTTCCCAACGCACACAGTGCGTGGTGGCCACATGGCCCTCCACGACGCCATAAACACTGCATTCATTCCTCCTACAGGCAGCATTAACTCTCCTCCGCGCTGGCATTACATTCGCCTTGGATCGCCTGGTTCATGCATTATGGAAGCCAGTTCTTGGTCCGACGAGCTCACCGTCTTTCTGCGCAGTTGTATGATCCCCCTGGGTGGCGCGTGCCCTGCCCACTGTGCTGAGCCAAGCGCTCGCACAGTCACAGGCAGGCGTTGTTCGCTCTATAGTTGTATTGAATTTGCACCGGATGCGCACTTCTCCAACAACAATTTCAGCCCAGGTGCTTCCACTGCTCCTCAGCAAAATTCCTGCACGTCTGCAGATCCGATTCCTACTGTTGTGCCTCAGCTCACTCCAGGTTCTTTCTCTGCTTCGGCTCCTCTCCAGCCTCACGAGCCTCTCGAAACAGTGCCTCTCGGCTCCGCCATGCCACGACTCAGGCAGCGCATGACAGCCCATCGTGGAGGCACTCGAGGAAGCTCGGTAGGGGAGCGCCCTTCCTCCAGCAGACAATTCTCTGAATTTCCTTCTGTTTCTAACCATGGACGTCCTCCGGCCTCCCTTCCGCCCGAAGTCCCCCATCGCTTCTCCACCCCCGCCCCTCAGCCTGCTAGCAGCCATTACATTCGCCAGACCACGCAAAGAGCGGAGTTGAGGTTTGATAGTGCTTTCAATCACCCTTCTATCACTGCATTCATCACTATAACTCTACGTGAGGATGCCACCCTTAGCCCTCCTACCTGGTCTGCTTCCTCTCCTGCTCATTTCGACCCTCATCCCGCCTCTGTCGAGCATCGCTCCACTTCAGCTTCCACGCCTCAAGAGGACTTACCCGAGCCTGTTGGCTTAGCCAATCCCCCCACTGGTCTCTCCTCCTTGCAGGTGGACGCTGATGTTGAACAGGGCGTAGAAGGCCACAATAGGAAAACTGAAGCGGAGGATCCTGAAGACGATTTCAGTTGCCCAATAGTGGAGGAACAACCATCTCCTACCAATTCCAACTGACTCAGCAAATGACTTGGCGCAGTATGGTCTTTGAACTTGTTTATTTTCTTAGGAATGCTGGTTTTCTACAATGCATAACAGCTTACTGGTTTTCGTTAATGATAGTGCTAGTTTTTTGTTACTGTCTCATAACAATTATAACTATTCCACCGGTTTCCCTACACAAGGGCGGTGAGACTGCTATTACAGAGTTGTTTTCCCTATATGGGCAGCTTAGTTTCAGAATTATGCTTGACTTTCAGGCCCAGTTTCAGGCTAGTACAGCTGAACTGAGGCAGTTTTGTACTATTATATTTACATAAATAGAATTAGCTCAATTTAGAAAGAAAAAAAACATGTCTAGTCAAATGATCTAAGGCGTTAGATATTATAACGTGTTGATTAGATAAGAATAATTTCACACACTTGAATAATAAGCATCAATATCGAACATCGCATCTTTTAACAGTTACCAATAGTTATGTTTTTTGCAGCCGATGAATCTTGCGAAATGTGATCTGCGCAAATCGCACATCATAACTTATTGCGGTAATAAAACTTTCCATTTGGTTTCTCATCGCGAAATGTGAAATGTGCTGAAGACTCATGTTGTTGCATTTTATCTGACCATTAGATACTTATAATTGTTATTTTTTCATTTCGTCAGGTCCGACTCATCACAACTTTTACTGAATTGTTATAAGCTTGTTATTTTTAAAAGGTGCAATGTGATTTCTCTTTAAATGGATTTTTAAATAATTTGCAACGGGGATTTTATATAACTCTAAAAAGGTTGAAGCACATATCAAAATTCGCAACACTTATATATGTTTTAAATTATTTGGCTTGTAAGTTATGTGATTTACGATGAGCGCTTTTGAAATCAAAGTAAAAAGGGAAAAACCTTTATTCCTAAAGTTTGCTTAGACTTAAGCTAAAATGAAATCATGCTCATAAATTTCAATTTATTTTTTAAAGGGTCCCCATTTATTTAGAATAAAATGGGGGGTTTTTTATAGTACAAAAAAACCCAACCTTGCTACCACATTATGCACCAATGCCCTCATATGTGTGAGAGATTCTTATTTGTTCAAAACCCCTTTCAATGTGTGTGATTCCAAACCACTTTTCAAAAACATCAATCTTCATAAGAAAATCCCTTGAGCTTAAGATGTGTCTGATCAGGAATTTTCCACAATCTGAGTGTTGATTCCAGTGCTAACATCTTTTGGTGCGTCTGCCGGGAGACGAAGATTATGAACTGAGTATTCTCCCAAACTTTTTGCATGAATGCCTAGTACTAGTTTTTAAAGATGAATAAATACTAGTCACCCTTTCTAATTGTAATTGGTTCACCAGGCGACTCCACAAAGAGGACGAGGGGTTTCAAGACTGCTTACCACACGAAGAAGAAATTAGAGATCACCTCCTGTAATTCCAGTTTTTGACCCAGAGAAGATCATAAAGGATGCAAGAGGGAAACATAAATTAGCCGAAGCTACATCACATTTAGTGAAAAATCTGCATCCAAAGTACATTACAAAAGAAAAGGTACCATCATTTTTCTCACAACCTAAAGAAGTTTCAATTTCAAAGCAATCTCCTGAAATATTTCAAGTTGAAACTGCTTCCATAAAAGACAAAGTAGATGATGTTAGCCTAGATTCAGCTGAAAGTATATCTCAGTCATCATTTATTAAATCAGAAATAAGTATTATTCCAATGAAAGAAGATAAATCACAGGTTCTAGGTGTCAGTGAAGAAAACCAAATATCAGAAACCTTTGTTCTGACAGAATTTGAATTAGAAAAAGTGTTGGAAATTGCACCCTTCCTAGATAGGGCTATTTTAATTGAAGAAGACATTAAAACAATCTAGAGCTTTATTTAAGCTCATCCTGAATATCAGTCCTCTTTTAGCCCACAACAAGAGTATTTTCCTTTGTCTCAAAAACCAACTATTGGCTCATCTTCTTCTCATTAAGGAGGAGGTAACTTTCCTAAAAATTTGACATTTAATCTCTTTGAATTTTTGGCTCAGCAGAACAAAGTTAAAGCTACCTCAATCCTTCAAGAATATACATATGAGACTGATTCTCCTGAAGAGGTTTAAATAAAGCCTTTTGTTGTCCATTTCGTTGAAAATCCATTATTTTCAGATCCAAAACCTGAAAAACCATCCCAAGAGTTTCAATCTTCTGATATCCCAAAACAAGTAAAAACTCCAAAAACTAAAATTTCCAGCATTCAAACTTCTGCATCATCAATTTTTCCGCTATTTTTACCTCAAAAATTCATGGCTCATCCTACTCCCACAAGGATGCAATAGATTTTTGCTGCAAGATATACACCACTCACTCTTCCTCAACCTTTGCATCCTCTTCCTCAAGGGGATTATCTGAAATATTTTCCCAAATACATAGGGGAGGGAGAAGGAGTATATGCTGAAGAGCCCCTAGTTGCCTTTTAAATTTATACTAGTAACCAAAACATTGAACATGAATATGTCTAGTCAAGACTCTTTGTTCAGATCTTAGATGGAGAAGCTCGAAAGTGGTTCAGAAATTTTCCACCAAATTCAATAACATGAATATATGCTTTTCAAGAAGTGTTTATAAAACAATGGGGTGACCGTAAGTATTATCTGTATTACCTCATAGAGTTTGGAGATTTAAATAATAAGACTGATGAGTCATTGGAATACTTTACAAAGAGATTCAATAAAGTCTATCAAAATGTTCCTATAGAAGTCAAACCTCCTGAAACCACAGCCATGATAAACTTTGCCAATGCCTTAGACTCTAGGTTTGCACTATGGTTGAGAGCTGAGGAGCCATAAACATTGGTTGGTATGCAGGAAGTTTCTATTGGAGTGTATTCCAATATTATGGAATCAAGCAAACTGAAAATTGAAGAGGGTAAAGGGGAAAAGGATACAAATAAAATGAAAGAGGAGAACCATATTCCTCTAAAAATTTCACAATTGAAGGAAAGCTTGATCAAATCTCTAATTTGATTAAAGATATTGCTTCCAAAATGAAAAAACTGGTGTTAGAAAATAGGTCTGTTGCTAGGCCCATCCAAAATGAAGGAAATAGAAATCAGACTCCTTTTATGAGACCCTTTCAGCCACAACAAAATTTATAATGCCCAAGAAGAAATCTTCATGATCAAAATGTTCAGCCTCCACTGAATAATTTTGTTGAAGAAAACTAGCAAGAACAAGAAGAGGATGATGAAGACATAAATCTTGTTGGGGAGACATAAATCTTGTTGGGGAGACATAACATTCAAATTTTTTGAATTTGAAAGAATATGAAGATCAGTCTAGGATAAATCTATTTTCAGATGATGAAGAGGCTCATATTCATGTTCAAAATGAGAAAAAGCATCCTGAAAATTAGACCAGAAATTATCCTTTGAGGTCAAAAGGGGTTGTCCAATAGCTTCAACAAAAACAAGATGTTGAAAAACATGATGCCAAACAAAAGGAAAAGGTTAATGATGTTCCTCCATTACCTAAAATTTCCCCAATCATAAAAACTGTTGCAGAAAATAAAGAGTTGACTCCACTCAATTTTAGTTTCAAGTCAGAATTGAATAAAATCAAGATTTTGGTTCCAATCCTTGAATTGTTGAAAAATCTAGCCTATAGAGAGTCATTTAAAAGTCTGTTACAACCATCTATTTCTCCTGATTTTGTAAACATTGAGGATGAACATCCTACTATATTCTTAGGTAGTCATGTCCAAGATCAGAATGATGATAATTATCCACCTTTCTGTTTTCTCTCAACATTCATAAAAAATTGCTACACAACTACATATTAGATTTTGGGGCCTCTCACAATCTGATGCCTAATAAAGTGATGGATGAATTAGGACTGGAAATCACTAAACAATACCATGACCTCTATAATTTTGACTCTAAAACTGTCAAGTTTTTAGGAGTGATCAAAGACTTGGTAGTTTCTCTTACCCAGCTCCCCACGAAAATTCTAGTGATGGACATAGTGGTTGCTGACATACTATCTAGATTTGGAATGCTCCTTTCTAGATCTTGGTCCAAAAAGCTGGGAGGCACTCTTCAAATGGATATGACATACACCACTATCCCATTCTTTGGAGGAGAATTTAGGAGGTCATATAGGGTAACAAATATGGCTTATATCATAAGTGATCAAAAATATCCCTCAAATCATCATATATATGCAGATGAGAAGGAGTTAGAGTTATCTATTTTACACCTTGCTACTGATGACAACAATTTTCAGCCTGAAATCAGTAAAAAAAAATAGCTACTAGTCTCAAAAGAGCAGAATTTAGAAGCAGGATAGATCTAGAAATTGTATTTTGATGGAGCCACATCAAGAGGGATCAGGGGCTAGTGTATTTCTTATTTATCCCACTCAGAAGGTAGTGACTTTATCATACAAATTACAATTTGTCATTAGTAATAAGATTGCTGAGTATGAAGCATTGGTTTTGGGAATGAAGGCAACAGCAGATTTGGGAGCTGAACAATTGATTGTTTTTGGTGATTCAGAGTTGGTGGTACAACAGGGGAGAGATAAATATCAAGTAAAAAATTCAAAACTGAAGATTTACAGAAATGAAGTGTGGGATTTTATTGAGCATTATTTTTCAACATTCAATTTGAATTTTATTTCCAAAGAAAAAATGAAATGGTAGATTCATTGGCCATAGCTGCTAGTAATTTTAAGGTTCCTCTCGATATTAAAGAAACATATGACGTTCAAATTAAAAATAGACCCTCAATTCCTGACAATATCAAATACTGGAAAGTATTTGAAGATGATAAAGAAATTAATAAATTCTTGGAATGTGTGGAGGAGTTTTCAGACATTCAGATCAACAATGAACAAGAAACAGCTTAAAGTTATAACAACAAGCTATTCAAAAAGACAATAGCTGGAAAGGACATTATTGATACGAAGACAAACTTCATTCCTAAAGGCTTGGTTCCTTTAGAGAGGTTGTTTGACAATGATGATGTCTTTTTAAATCCTGATAGTAAGATAGATGAAGAGAGTATAGTTTACTGCAATATTGGTACTGAAAATCAGCCTAGATATGTTAAAGTTTCTAAATTTCTTCCTCAAGAAACTAGAACTAAATATGTCAAGTTGCTGCAGCAGTATGCAAACATTTTTGCTTGATCCTACATTGATTTGAGGACATATGGAAAAAGTATAATGGAGCATAAAATCCCTCTTAAATCAAAAGCAAAACCTGTGGCACAGAAGATAAGGCATATTAATCCGATGCTTCTCCCTATTATTGAAAAAGAAATCAAAAAAATGTGGGAAGCCAAAATAATTCTTCCTTTAATATTTTTCAATTGGGTAGCTAATAATGTCCATGTTCGAAAGAAGAATGGAGAAATAAGAATTTGTGTTGATTTTCACAATTTGAACCAGTGTTCACTGAAGGATAGCTATCCTTTACCCAAAATGGACCATATTTTGCAGAATATTGTAGGCTCAAAGAGGTTGTAAATGATGGATGCCTTTTCAGGATAGAATCAAATTTCAGTTGAAAAAAAAGACAGGGAGAAAACAACCTTTACTACACCTTGGGGAACTCTTATGTATAATAAGATGCCTTTCAGTTTAATAAATGTATGTGCAACATTTTAGTGGGAAATGGACATTTCTTTTGCAGGAGAAAATGACAGATTTGTTGTCATTTATTTGGATGACATAACAATCTTTTCAGAATCTGATCATGATCATTTAAAACATTTGAAGCAAGTGTTTGATAAGTGCAGAAAATTTGGTTTGTCTTTAAACCCAAAGAAATCATTCTTTGTTGTTCAAGAAGGAAAACTATTGGGGCATATAGTAATAGAAAATGGTATTTTCATTGACCGAGGGAGAGTTGAAGCTATACAGAAAATTGGTTTACCCAGAAATAAGAAAGAGTTACAATCATTTTTGGGTAAGAATAATTTTCTGGGGCGTTTTGTTCCAAACTTTGCAAAATTAATTAAACATATAAATTTCTTGTTGAAGAAATATGTAAAGTTCATGTGGAAAGATGAAGTAAAAAACTCTTTCTTAGCAATCAAATCTACCTTGAATAAATTCCCAATGTTAATCAAACCTGATTTTGAGAAGGATTTTCTAAATTTTTCATATTCTTCTGAAGAAACTATTGCAACAATTTTACTTCAAAAGAACAAGGAAGGCTTGGAGCAACCAATTTATTTTTTCAGTCGTGCATTAAGGGATGTTGAGTTAAAGTGAAACTTGGTTGAAAAACAGGCACTGGTGAAGGCTTTGAAGTTTTTTCAAGTTTATGTTCTGCATTCTAAATTCATTGATTTTGTGCCAAATATTGTTGTCAAGGATGTAATGTTGTAGCCAGAAACAAATGGTAGGAGGGGAAGATGGTTGAAAAATATTCTGGAATTTGACACTGAAATCACAACTACTAAGTTGATAAAGGGACATGGTTTAGCCCGCTTGATGGAAAAATCAAATTGAAAAGCTCTAAATCTGAACATGGAGATAGCTGAAGAAATAGATTAAGAAGGCATAACTGATTATCTTGAAATATTTTATTCTAATTGGTATAAGGATATAGTGTACTTTTTGTTAAATTTCAGTTGTCCTCCATAAATGGAAAAATCAAAGAGAAGGGCTTTTAAAATGAATGTTGTTAAGTCTTGCATAATGGAGAATTATCTTTATTGGAAAGACCCTGTAGGAGTTTTGTTGAGATGTGTAGATGAAGTTGAGTCCCAGAAAGTTATGGCATAGATACATGTAGGGGTGTGTGGTGGTCATTTATATTGGAAAGCTATTGAAAATAAAATTCTAAGAGCTGGATATTATTGTTCAACTCTTTTCTCTGATGTTTTTGCTAAATTCATAGCTTGCACTGATTGTAAAAAGTTTGCTGGTAAGAAAAAGCTTCTCCCACTACCTCTCATTCCCATTTTAGCAGATGCTCCTTTCCATCAGTGGGGGCTAGACTTCATTGGCGAGATTCATCTGCCATCATCAGGACATCACAGGTGGATTCTTACAGCCACTGACTATTTCACCATGTGGATTGAAACCATTCCAACAAGAAACACCACTGACACAGTAATAATTACATTTATGTTGGAAAATATTCTATCTAGATTTGGTTGCCCTCAAAAGTTAGTGACTGGAAATGCAATGGTTTTTAAATATGCCAATATGAACAATTTTTATCGGAAGTTTAACATTGATTTGACTCATTATACACCTTATTACCCCCAAGGTAATGGGTTAGCTAAGTCATCGAACAAAATTATGGTAAGAATTATAAATAAGATGATGAAAAAAAAAACAAAATAAATTGGGATACGCAGCTAGTTCATTCTCTTTGGGTAGATAAGGTGAGTAGAAAAAGATCAACTGGAGTTTCTCCCTTTCAACTTGTTTATGGAGTTGATGTTGTGACGCCACTATAGTTGGCCCTTCCTGTTATGAATTTTTTACAAGATGAAACTGATAATTAAAATCCCATTCAGAGAAGGTTGCTGCAACTAATAAAAGCTCATCAAATCTGGGAATCCCTGTTGGATAAATCACAAAAGTATAAAGCCAAAGTAAAATTTGTCTTTGACAAAAGAGAAAAACAACAGGTATTCCAAGAATATGATTTGGTATTGCACTGGGATGCAAGAAGAGAAGACCATGGAAAGAATAGTAAGTTGAAAACTTGTGGTTTGGGCCATTAAAATTGCTCAAGTTCTGGAAAATAGCACATTTCTGCTAAAACATTTAGATGATGATAAATTAATTGAAGGTCCAGTCAATGGTCATTATCTCAAAAATTTCTTTGTTTGCTAAGGTAGTTAGTCTTTCCATTGTAAATTTCTTTGTTCGCTGAGTTAGTCAGTCTTTCCATTGTAAATATCCAGAGTGCTATTCCAATAAGACTCCATGTCCAATCATGTAGTTGTGTTTGTAAATAGATTTAGTTTGAGTTCAATCAATAAAAGTCAGTTTCTGTCATTAGCTTCTAGAACTTAAAAGTCTTGAGAGTTTAAGGCACTGAATCTACAGTGCTTGAAGCTTCATAGGGAGGACTTTATCTCGAATAGGATCCACTGTTAGCATTGTAATTTTTTAATTTTTTTCAAAAATATAGCCATCATTGTAAGTTGTCTCTTTGATCCGCTCTTGTCTCCTAACCTATGGTTAAGAGCCCTGAAGGGTTAAAATGTATTAGTTTTTATCATTTTTTTTAATCAAAATCCTAAATAATTTTGAGTCCAATAGTTTTTTGTGTCATAGAGTCATCAGGGTAAATTTTATTTTAATAAATCTTTTAACTACTTTCAATTGTTAAGGTCATGAATTTTACTTGAGAAGTCTTATTCATTCACCATGATTTTTATATCCCGCGTTAAAGACAATTTTTTTAGAGTCATCAGTTGTGTTAGGAATAACATAGGAATAAATACCCTTTCCTGGAGAGGCAACTATTTTCTTCAGAAGTTCTAGTTTTACAAGCAACATAGGAATAGTTGTATTTTTCAAAAAAGTAGCTATTACCTACAAAATTGATACAAGGAGATAAAAGAAGCATTACCCAGGTGAAACAAACACTGCTTTTTGAATAGTGAAGGTCTTCTAAAACAAGAGGTGTTACTCACCTGAAAGGTGGTTATTTCTCATTGGGGGATATATAAAAAAGCTTGGCTATTTATTTTCTAAGGCTACTCAAATCTATTGCTACTCATTAAAGGTGAAATGTATTAAAGTGAAGTACAAGTAGCTATTATTAAAAAATGTGATGGAGTTCGGTGAAATGAGTTGGCAGAAGATTTAAATCATTTTTTTTTCGTGTCATTCCCTCTCACTGAGTTTTGGGGAATTTAGAGCTCTGTCTCCATTTACTCTTGTGATAGCTACAACAAAACATTTTTATCTTCCAGTAAAATAATTTGTTACCAAGTGCTAGCAATTAGGGCTTCGTGGAGGGTTGTTGTTTCTCATTTTACAGGTGTGCACTTGTGGTTAGGTTAAATTTTAAGAAGATGGGAAAGGGTGGTAAGGTGAACCGTTTCAGAAGCGGCTAATACCCATTTTTTTGACCATTATGCTAAGCCCAAGTTCAAAGCAACAGGGTGGTGTCAGTTCCTAAAGAAGTTTTCAGGTGAAAATGTGGCTGTGGCTCAGAAATTTGCTGAGACATTTGATGGAGAAAAGGTCAATTTGGGGTCTCAGACCTTCAAGATCATAGATACTATCATTTTAGGGGCTACCCAAACATCAGCTACAGGTGAGTCATGAAACAAGAATAAAAAATCTGCTTAAAGTTGTTTCGAATCTATATTTAAAGCCTAAACATGAACATATTGGTTGGACCCCTACTACTCATATTTCATATTTTAGACCTGAGTGGCAAGATGTCATTACCACTGTACAACGTTACATAACCTGTGAGGGTAGGTTTTCTACTGAGCATAAATACCAGATGAGGTTTCTAGCTCACATCTCTGGCTCTAAACCTATGAATCTACCATTTTTCCTTCATAAATATCTGTTGTGAATGCCTCAAAAAATACAAAAAACCCTAGGCTATTCTCTTCATAATATATATCACAGAGGTTTGATTAAAATGTTGGTGGTTTATCATCTGAGAAAGAAAAGAACCACATGGGAAAGTTTTTAGCATATGAGGGATTTAGTAGTATTAACTCAAAGAGAAGGTTAGGAAGCCTAGAAGGCTTAAAACCCAAGAACAATAGTCAAGCCCTACACCTACATTGACCCCTTCACAAGCTGGTCCATCTTCAATATCATCTAGTAGACACACTAGGAACTCAACTAGGAAATCTAGAGTTCAAACTGTTATTGCCTAAATCTACCTCAGGCTGAGAAACGCAGAATCTAGGGTAACATCAAACCACGCTTAACCTGGTAGCTAGCCCTACCAGATCGGGAGAGGGCTCTCTCCTGGTCAATCTCAGCAAAAATAATCAGTGAGGCTTGAGATGACTTGAATAAAGGTTTATTTTAGGCTAGGTATATATGTAAAAGAGTTTGATTTGATTTTGAGGGTGTTTGTTGGATCAAAGGGAAGGGCAGATTTTGGGTTTGGGGAATGAGGCCTAGTTTTTGCAGAGATCTAAATGGGGCAAGGTAGGAAATTGTTTTGACACTTCAATTTTGAATGAAATGGATAGCTCAGACTGGTGAGGAGTTGAAGAGGGCAAGAAAATTTCAGGAATCCTCTTCAAATAGTTGAAAACATAGAAAATTAAACAAACCCTAGGTAGAGCACTGCAAATTTTAATGAATTCTACCTTTATCCTTGTTTGTTTAACTTAAGAAGAAATAAGAAGGAAAATGATACACATGAAACACCAGTAAACTTACATTAATAGAGAAAAACACATCATAAAAACAAAGAGCCACATCAATCCCAAGGAGTGCTGCAAACCCTGGTCTATTCCTTTGCCAAACTGCAGAGATGAATGTACAATGATGCTCAAAACAATCCCAAGTGTCCAACCATGCTAATGACTGAAAAACTACAAGATATAGACAAACAACCACCCATCCCAGCCTATAGGGGTTGAGCTCAAAATTTTAGGATCTGTTTCAACAAGATCTAAACTGAGAACTGGAAAATAGGCAGTGGAACAGCTTGCCCTTATAAGATAGGAAACTGATTCATTCAATTGCAATTCACCTTTTGATGGATGAATCTACCTCCATGAGTAAAAATTTAACAAAATTACATCAAGATCCATCAAAATACATCCAATTACATCATGAGTTTAACATTTGGAAGTAATAAAGTCCAAATTTCAAAAACTAGGCGAAAAACAGAGTTACTGAGTCCAAAATGAGCAAAAATCCCCAATGCGCGGCGCCTAATTTCTCTATGCGTCGCGCTAGTTTGCAGCTGATTTTGGAGGCCTTACCGATGTCCAAATTTTCTCCAAGTGGGCTTGTTGAAAATGAATTCTTGTCTACTTTCTAACATAAGTGGAATTTCTGAATTTGGTCTTCATTTTCCCCTCCAAAACTTAGTTCTCCCAACACTGCTTCCTGTGTGTCAAAAAAGTGGCAGAAAGGTCATTTTTTGGGTGTTTTTGACCCTTCTGGAAACCCAAAACCTGTCAAAATTTCTTGTCCATAGGTAGGCATGCATATTTTTCCATGAAAAAACCAAAAATGTAAAGTTTTACCGAAGAGGATCCTCCCATCAAAAGTGCGCGCCAAGTGGCGCGATGTGTAGAGCTGAAAAATCTGTGTTTAGGCCAAAAAAAACAAAATTTGCAAAATGTGTCCCAAATTTCTTGAAATTTAGGTTGAATGTCTTCCATCATGTTCTATGCTTAGCCAAGGAAGCCTCGGCCAAAATTTGAAGTCTATCTTGCCTTTTTCGACGCTTTGAGGCCTTCTTCAACTTGGCCTTCAAAATTTTGATTCTTGCTTTGCAAAGATGATTTCTCGCCCAATAATGATTGGCCATGTGCCTCAACATGTTCTTTTCCTTGTTGGATTTCTCCAACAGATTTTCCAAATGAATATTTACCCTTTCAAGCCAAGTTCCGTGATCAGCCTCAATCTCTTTCTCAATGGATGTCATCTCGGTTTCGCTCCTTTTGGCAGCTTGTCGATTCTCACGTATATTTTGAAACTCCATGATAGTTTCCTGATCTTCTAGCTATTTGTTTCTCTGCTCAAGGTAGTTGATTATCCATTGGGCTCTTTACAACTTGACGGACAAAGTGTTTATTTCTGCCTTCTGCTCCTAAACAATCTCTCTCAGCGTTGAGCTTGGTGAGCCCAAATCATCATCAATGAGTATGAAATCTATATCCTGGCCTCCTGAAGGCCCCTCATCATGTATTGGCCTCTTACCCTTTTCCTATACCTGTAATTTTGATGGAGGAAGTGAGACCCCTTCCACCCCAGGTGGAGATAATACTCGCCTTGCTGTTGCAAACAACCCTCTAGTGCCCCTTTGATAGGTGACAAACACCGGCACACTAGTGGTGTGTGTCTCATGACCTCCATGCTGATATGAAGGTTCACCTGCCTCATGAAAACCTTCGAAGTCACCTGAGAAGCTGTGAAGAAATCATTAGAAATGAAATCCTCCCATGAAATATCCTGCAAGGCGAGCTGATGCATAACCACAATTTTGATGAGTGCAAAGCGATAGATACTACTATACTACTACTCAGAAGTTTTCCTTTTCACGAGGGTGGTCATCTTCTCAATATTCCAGCATATGAAGTAAGGGAGGTTCATCATTCTCACCCTGGTAAAATGCATCAGTAACCTGATATGATAGGCATAGAGACGTGAAAACCGACCGTCACAACTGAAATATTTGATAATGAGTTTCATCAAAGGAGCATATGAATCTTTTAGAAACCGAAAGGGAAAAACTCTACTGATTTGTCTCAAAAAACCAGGCTTGATATATGGCTCATAGTGTTCCCTGTCAACCTGCTGCCTTTTGTTCCATTGCTCTCCAACATTTGGAATTCCGGTTGCTTGAGAGATAGTTTCAGGTGTTAAAGTGAATGTAACACTTGCAAGAGTGACTTGGCCATTATGTAAATGCAACACAAACAATCAAGCCAGCTCATGATGGTGGTGAACTCTAGCAACCATTTCACAAATTAATAACAAGACTGCTGTTGAAAACATGAAATAGCAAGAGGACAGGCCTGTAGCTCAGCCAATGAAGTAGGCTCCTCCCTCACATGTCTTCCACTCTTATGAGCTCTCCTAGGTGCATGCAATTCAGTTGTGGATTCACTGTCTCGGTCATAAGAAGAATCTGTCTCCATGTTTTCCAAAGTCTATGTTGCCTTAGATGAATATGAGGAGTTTGGTGTCTTTGGTTTTTGTTGCCAAATGTGTGATAATATGTGAGGGACTATGGAGGGAGAGGGTAGAGGGAATGATGGGACATTTTCAATTGAAATTTGTCAATTGAAAAGTTTAGGGGCAGTCACTAGGTTTTTTGGGATAGCATTTGGGTTTGGGAAATTTGTAATTAGGATGTGGGATAATGGGAATTGGGATAGGGAATGAGTGATTTAGGGATACAAGGGAATAGGGAAATGGGCTAATGTAACAATATAATCAGTGAGGAGGGAATAACAGGGCGGGGAAGTGGGAGTGATAGGCACAAAACCAAATTATAAACACTAAAGAAGCATTCTTTGAACAAGATAATAGGGTTTGAATTTTTGTTTAAATCCTCATAGATATCACAAGACACATGTTCATTGGTAGTGGCAACGTTTATTGACTTACTTGGACTGGAAGTGACCGAGCAGATTTGATGTTTTGAGAGGAATGGCAATGAAATTTCTTTGCAACCCTACGCGTCGCGCAAAAAAACCCAACGTGCCGCGTAACTCCTATGCGCCACGCAGGATTAATTTCAACACAGTGGGGGCCGACCTAATGTGTCGCGCCCGTCCAATGCGTCGCGTCGCCCAGCCAATGCATTGCGTAGTAAAACTTGCACAAATTTGCCTTCAAACTGCTTCCTTCGCTCTTCACGGTTTATCCTTGGCTCACTCAGTCCTCTTGGCATACAAATGAGCTTTTGAAACATGAAAATTATTTATATACCAAGGATCTTTAATTCTTCATTTCAAAAAAAACCAACTTTGTAATGTTTCAGATTTTGACACTTTCTAAAACTTTGTTTTGCTTTATTTTGGCTTTTTTACTGAATGATGTGCTTTTTATTTGTCCTGCAGGGAATGGATTGGCTAGAGCTTGACAAAGGTGACCAGGGTTACCAGTGAAAATATTATTATAACTGAGAAAACTTGAAATTACATTACATTTATACATAAATATGAAATACTCTATTTTTCTTCAAAACAGAGTTTTGAAGAAAAATAGATTATTAAGCGTATGATGATGAAATTTTAGTACTAAATCCTTATTTCAAACTCCTCATGTGTCTGCTGACCATTATGGGGGACTTAGAAAACCTTATTAATGAAAAACCTAGACCTAATGACACTAAAACCCTAAAAATGACTCTTTGTGACTGCAAATGATCTTAATGGACAGAAATAGGCCAGCAGGTAAAGGATATGAGGGACATGAGCAACAAGCCACTACCGTCAGATGATCCATGCTCCTAATGGAATGCAGCTAACTGAGTGAGACACCTAATATGAAATGCAACAAGAGAGATTTGATCACTAACGGAGGGATGAAGATACCGACACTAACATTGGCTCCAATGGGGATGGTAGCTCCTTGGAGGTGCCAAGAACTACAGATCTCTGGGAAAGTAGGCAGTGCCTTCTTCCATTGGGCTATGGAATCAATAACTTCGACAAACCAAAACCAGACTCTTGACTGAATTTAGGACTGAAATCCGACTCAAGACTGACTCAATTTCAAGACTGAAATCAACTCAAGACTGACTCAAAAAAACCAAACCAAAACTGAAATCAACCTTCAGCTTTATAGCCTTCACCCTAGGGCCCAAACTGAAAGAATGATGACAGCACACACTTGCTCTGAAACTATGTCGAAACTGACTAAAACAAAAATGACTCAAGACCTACTTGACTGAAATTAGTACTTACAAAGCTTTTTAATGGCAGCAGTCCATCGAGATTTGAGGGCTTCAAATCATGATGACAACCAACTGCCTACTGATGAAATATGTACAATCATGTGTAGTAAGCCTTCCAATGTAACCAATCCAGCAGATGACTACATACCAAAATTATGCTCTCACTTTTCTCGAGCAGGTAGAACGATGTACATGTAGGCAACTCACAATAACCATTGAAAACAAGGCTTATGATAACGAACCAGGAAACATTTATCTTTTTTGATGCTTGCAAAAGAATGCCGAAGGGGTCTTGAAAATCCTGAAGCACTAGTTGGTCTTGAGATCCAGCAGCAAAAATACAACTACTCGCTTCATTCTGATCTGAAATAACAATTGATTGTCGAGTGATAGGAAGGCACAGAGAGGTATAAGCTTCTGCCATCTGAGTGTTAGCTGTAAATTCATTGACCATGAGAAATTCTGGCATATTGTCTCTCTCAAGCTCATATTCCTCAACTTCATGGTTTAGGTCATTCTTAAACAAAAAAAAATCTTCAAGATTATCAAACATGACAGCCTTATCATCTTCATGAAAGAAAATATTATCTGTTTGCTGATCTATAAAGCTAATTACAAGACCGTCATCATTTTCAAAAGAGGAAGAAGTTTCACCAACACTTTCTTGACCATGTGGGCACTGCAAATCTACTTTAGCTTGGGCTGTAACATGACCTTTCAGGAGTTGATCTATCTCATCTTCAGACAAAGGAGATAATACTTTTTGTTTTCTTTTGCTCAAAGAGTGATTGTCTTCATGAAATAACATGAAAAACATGAAAAACCTGAATGATAGTCCTTAATTCCCTGATCTTTTGAAATTTGAAAACATTGTTGATCATCTTCATATGACATGGCAATCAAATTATCATTTATCACTGAGTTATTGAAAGAAGATTTTTCACTTACTTGAACAAAGATCTCATCTTGTTTTTCATGAACTGACTGAATTACCTCCTCATGAAGGCTTTTTTCTAATGAAATGAGAACATTTGGATCAATAACTCTGTCTTTTTCATTCCAGATGATCTCAACAGCAGAGCTCTCCTTCATGGGATTTAGCACAAGGTATTCTTGATCATCACGATCTGAATCTAGATCTGAAATAGTTGACTTGACTTTATCACATTCTGAAATTGAAACTTGAATTTCCTGCATGTTGTCTTCTTCTATGGACAGATCTGAAATAAAACCTTCTCTTTCATCATTTTCCATTGTACTAAGTTCTTGATCCTGCTGCAAAGTTTCCTGAGCATCTTGATGGGTATCCTCTAAGTTCTCTTTATGCTACTGAAATGGATTTTCGTACAGAGCCTCCATGATCTCATCGTCCATGAAGTCATCATCTTCATAAACGTTTTCAAGATTTTCAATAAAACTATGAACATGGCTACAACAGTTCTGAACTAAAGTTAAGGATCGATAAGATTCTTTATACCTTTCAAAGAACATGGTATGAAAATCCTTTAAACAATAAATACAAGCAGGCGGCAAACTTTCATACCAAGATCGGGCTTCACCTTCCAGAGTGGCCATGAATATCTTCATCAAGCAATATTCAGTAAAATCAACCTTCAACTTGCGAATATGTATGTGGAATCTAACCATATGTAAAGCAACATCCTTCTTATCATCATCTTTAAACGTAGGCAAATTCCTTTGCCAATCTACCTTAGGAATTTGATTTGGAAAACCTGGAATGTGATCTCGGCTCAAGGGAGCATACCTTCGATCCAGCGAAACCATTTTGATAACAATTAATTCACCAAGAAATTCCTCAGGATACTGATTCTTGAAGAGTAGAGTCGCCATAAAAATTCTAAACCTTGGGATTTTTCGATACTGGAGTCACTAGGTGAATGATTTCCAACCTTCCTATGTCTGATCGTTGTCCACCATCAACCATCAGATCTAACTTGATACATGTACTGGGGAAATTTTCAAGTCAGATGTTACGTTTATAAAACTAGACCGAAGATTGACTGAAGCAACGTTTATCTACTTATGCACTTGCAAAGCAATGTGCAGTTCGAAGGCTACCTAGCATAACTTCAGGCTCCGTCTGTAGTTTATAAAACAAATAACACTAACAAGCCAATAATATTCCCCAGTATGGTCGCCACTATGTTATTGCCTAAATCTACCTCAGGCTGAGAAAGGTAGAATCTATGGTAACATCAAAACACGCTTAACCTGGTAGCTAGCCCTACCAGATCGGGAGAGGGATCTCTCCTGGTCAATCTTAGAAAAAATAATCAGTGAGGCTTGAGATGAATTGAATAAATGCTTATTTTAGGCTAGGTATATATGTAAAAGAGTTTGATTTGATTTTGAGGGTGTTTTTTGGATCAAAGGGAAGGGCAGATTTTGGGTATGGGGAATGAGGCCTAGTTTTTGCAGAGATCTAAATGAGGCAAGGTAGGAAATTGTTTTGACACTTCAATTTTGAATGAAATGGATAGCTCAGATTGGTGAGGAGTTGAAGAGGGCAAGAAAATTTCAGGAATCCTCTTCAAATAGTTTAAAACATATAAAATTAAACAAACCCTAGGTAGAGCACTGCAAATTTTAATGAATTCTACCTTTATCCTTGTTTGTTTAACTTAAGAAGAAATAAGAAGGAAAATGATACACGTGAAACACCAATAAAATTACATTAACAGAGATAAACATATCATCAAAACAAAGAGCTACATGAATCCCAAGGAGTGCTGCAAACCCTGGTTTATCCCTTTGCCAAACTGCAGAGATGAATGTACAATGATGCTCAAAACAATCCCAAGTGTCCAACCATGCTAATGACTGAAAAACTACAAGATATAGAAAAAAAACCACCCATCCCACCCTCTAGGGGTTGAGCTCACAATTTTAGGATCTGTTTCAACAAGATCTAAACTGAGAACTGGAAAATAGGTAGTGGAACAGCTTGCCTCTATAAGATAGGAAACTGATTCATTCAGTTGCAATTCACCTTTTGATGGATGAATCTACCTCCATGAGTAAAAATTTAACAAAATTACATCAAGATCCATCAAAATACATCCAATTACATCATGATTTTAACATTTGGAAGTAATAAAGTCAAAATGTCAAAAAATAGGTGAAAAACAGAGTTACTGAGTCCAAAATGAGCAAAAATCCCCAATGCGTCGTGCCTGATTTCTCTATGTGTCGCGCTAGTTTGCAGCTGATTTTGGAGGCCTTCCCAGTGTCCAAATTTTCTCCAAGTGGGCTTGTTGGAAATTTCTACCTGTCTACTTACCAACACAAGTAGAATTTATGAATTTGGTCTTCATTTTCCCCTCCAAAACTTAGTTCTCCCAACACTGCTTCCTGTGTGTCAAAAAAGGGGCAGAAAGGTCATTTTTTGGGTGTTTTTGACCCTTCTGGAAACCCAAAACCTGTCAAAATTTCTTGTCCATAGGTAGGAATGCATATTTTTCCATGAAAAATCCAAAAATGTAAATTTTTACCCAAGAGGAGCCTCCCATCAAAATCGCGCGCCAAGTGGCGCGACGCGTAGAGCTGAAAAATCTATGTTTAGGCCAAAAAAAAACAAAATTTGCAAAATGTGTCCCAAATTTCTTGAAATTTGGGTTGAATTTCCTCCATCATGTACTATGCTGGGCCAAGGAAGCCTCGGACAAAATCTGAAGTCTATCTTTTCTTTTCCGACGCTTTGAGGCCTTCTTCAACTTGGCCTTCAAAATTTTGATTCTTGCTTTGCAAAGATGATTTCTCGCCCAATAATGATTGGCCATGTGCCTCAACATGTTATTTTCCTTGTTGGCCTTCTCCAACAGCTTTTCCAAATGAATATTTACCCTTTCAAGCCAAGTTTCGTGATCAGCCTCAATCTCTTGCTCATTGGATGTCATCTCGGTTTGGCTTCTTTTGGCAGCTTGCTGGTTCTCACGTATATTTTGCAACTCCATGATAGTTTTTTGATCTTCTAGTTGTTTGTTTCTCTGCTCAAGGTAGTTAATTATCCATTCAGCTCTTTGCAACTTGATGGACAAAGTGTTTATTTCCGCCTTCTGCTCCTGAACAATCTCTCTCAGATTTGAGCTTGGTGAGCCCAAATCATCATCAATGAGTATGAAATATGTATCCTAGCCTCCTGAAGGCCCCTCATCATGTATTGGCCTCTTACCCTTGTCCTGTACCTGTACTGCTGATGAAGGAAGCGAGACCCCTTCCACCCCGGGTGGAGATAATACTCGCCTGGCTACTGCAAACAACCCTCTAGTGCCCCTTTGATAGGTGACAAACATCAGTACACTAGCAGTCTATGTCTCATGACCTCCATGCTGATATGAAGGTTCACCTGCCTCATGAAAAGCCTCCGAAGGTACCTGAGAAGCTGTGAAGAAATCATTAGAAATGAAATCCTCCCATGAAATATCCTGCAAGCCGAGCTTATGCATAACCACAATTTTGATGAGTGCAAAGTGATAGATACTACTATATTGCTGCTCAGGAGTTTTCCTTTGCACGAGGGTGGTCATCTTCTCAATATTCCGGCATATGAAGTAAGGGAGGTTAATCATTACAGCTATACTTACTCTTATAAACTCTTCCAAAACATCATTACGATGAATAAGGCATAGCTGTGGTGTTGTATATTTTAGTTGTATTTCCTTTCGTTAATTATCACAGTTAGACTTACTCTAATAAACTCTTCCAAAATATCATCACGATGAATAAGGCATAGCTGTGGTATTGTAGGTTTTAGTTGCTTGTTTACACTAAGTGTCACAGCCGGTCTTACTCTTATAAACTCTTCCAAAACATCATTAACAACGAATAAGAAACAACTGTGGTGTCTTAGATTCTAGTTGTATTTGCTTTCAGTTTTATGTTTATGTTCAATTGCATTGAATAATACAACCATACTTGTTTTCACAAACTCTTCCAAAATATCATTCATATTGAACGAGATGGGCTATAGAATTCCTTAGGTTAGTTGCATGTTAATTTAGTTACAACACTCCGGAGGTAGAATGCATTTAGTTCAGCTCTGTCACTACATTTCAGTTTGATAATGGCATTTTAGTTTAACACTGTTCACTGTACTCCAAGTAGACTAGTAGCACTCTAGTTTAGTCTTAGCTCACTTTATTAACATTCCAGTTTAGTTGTTATCCATTGCATTTTAAATTGTATTAGTTGTTAAATTTAAATACCACGGTCTTCATTATTTACAAAACTTCTTTTGTTCCAAACTCATATTAATACATAATCATCTGGACAGAAGCTAGTATCAGTCTAAGGCCTAGAGTATTTTGCAACCTTTTTACCATTTCACAAACAAGCATTTTCTCAAAAACTATTCTAAAAAGGAAATCTATAACTTTTGAGTGAGGCCTAGTGGTGTTAAATTGAGTTGCAGAACAGAATTAGAAGCTAGTTTAGAGTAGAAATCTTATTGTGCTACAAATGTTATTTTCCAAATATGTTCCAATAAACCTTTAACCATGGATGAGATGTTGTAACATTGTAAGTTGGCTGTTTGATTGCTTATTTAAGAGAAATTCATTTACACTTAACTTGTCCATTTCTCAAGCTCTTCCAACACATCTTTAATGAATGAATTTGATAAGTTTAGGTTCATGTTGTGATTTATTCCCTTGCAATAAAGTCATTATCAAGCTTTGCATTTGTTGTTTTCCATCCATAGTTTAGGCTTTGTTATGTTTTAACACAACTAATAGCTTATTTTCACCAGCACTTAGTTCTTTCCTTTTTCAACATAAAACCATAAAACCAAAAACATCATAAAACACTAAACACAACATAGTAAGAAACAAATACCTAGGCACATATAGTGCACCACACTTCAGCAGTTTACCAACCCTGGTTGACAATTAATGAACTCAATTTAGGAACACTAGGTTGAGCACAAACATTTTGGCGTCGTTGCCGAGGAAGTGTAACTAGGTAGCCTTGTTTCTTAAACTCCCAAAAACAATGATATGCGTAGAGAGAGAGACTCAAGGGGTAGATTCATAAGAAGCAGAAGCAGAAGTTTGATTCCTAGAACACCACTTGTTTCATCAAGACCTAGAGCCAGCACACCTCCAACTCAGACCCACATTCAATCCTTTACTGATCCTAGACTTCCAAAAGACTTAAGATCAGATATTCCATTAGAAAGACCTTCCACTTCATCCACTGAACCTGTCTTAGAAGAAGATTCAAGGACTCCTGCTAGAGATACAAACTTTTCCACTTCCACAGAAGAATCAACTATGGCAGAAGAAGGGGGAGGAGGAGTCTTTAATGGAGAACACACATTATTTGGAGGGGGTAGAGGTAGAGGTAGAGGAGAAGGAGGTAGAGGTGTAGAAGGTGAAGGAGGCAGAGGAAGAGGTAGAAGAGAGATGGGAAGCTCTTTTGGGTTTCCTATAGTAGATGAAGAAACCAATACAGCTATGAAAAACATTTCACCCTCTGTCCTTCCAAACTTCTATGGACTTAAAACTGAAGATCCTAAAACCTTCCTATTTGAATTTGAAGTCCTATGTAGAACTTATGACTACTTACAAGATGCTCAAAAACTTAAACTATTTCCTTCAACATTGAAAGGAGCAGCATTGAAGTGGTTTATGAGTTTGATCAATAGTTCTATTAGAACATGGGAAGATATGAAACAAGCATTTCTAGAGAGGTATTTGGATTATTGTATGCCAATCAATCATAAGGAGGAAGTGTTTAAGATGTTACAAAAAGAAGATGAAAACCTGGAAAATTTGTTGGAGAGATTTCATTACAACATCAAAAGAGCAAAAGTGGAGAACTTAGACCAAGACACCTTAAAAGCTCTCTTGTTGAAGACAATTAGGGATGAATGGTTGGATATCCTTAACATGATGGGAAAAGGGGATATATCTCAGCTCACATTACCTGAAATATCTGAGTTATGTATTAACCTTTCAAGAGGGAAATCAAAAACTATAAAAGGCCCAAGAGACCCTGCTCTTGCAAGGGCAAGTAAGTCTGCTTCTGGGACAGTAAGTAGGGCAGAAATAGGACATATGCTTGATGATTTCAAATCTGATATCTTAGGGAGTCTTAGTGAACAAATAGACACCCTTAAGTTACAAAACAAGCAAAAAGTTGAATATGATGCCTTAGCAATCTTTTGTCCCAAATGTAGAAAGAAGCATGCCTTGAGAGAGTGTCATTTGGATGCAAAATTTGTAGAGACTTGTGTAATTTGTTCAGAAAAACATGAGACCAAGAGCTGTCCTTCACTTCCTGGTCTTAAAGCTGTCTTTCAAGAGGAAACTTCTGCAAATTCCACAGAATCTCTTAATTTTGTCTCTAGAAGGCCTTGGCAAGGACCTCAAACACAAGGATTTCATGATCAAATGTATAATCAACCCCCACCAAATTGGAATTCTTGGCAGCAACTTTGGCCCCAATTTCAAAATCAATCTCAAGCTTGGGCACAAGGTTCACAAAATCCCTATGGAAGATACTCTCAGTACTATCAGTATCCACCATCCTATCCACCATATCCACATTTTCCTCCTCAACAAAATTTTCAACAAAATCCTCAACAAAATCCTCAAAATCCACAACATAAAAATCAACCACTCCCATTACCATTTCCTCAGAAATCAAATCAGTTGCCTGCTCAACCCATACCAAACCCCAACAATAAAAATCCTCAGAATACATACATGATAGAAGGCCAATAGTTTCCAACTTATTTAATTACTCCTCTAGACCTTAGTGATGTTCAACTTAGGTCTGGAAGAATACTTGAAAAGAGGAAACCTTCTGTGATCATACAAGAACAAGATAACTCTGAGGAAGACTCTCTACGGGTGAATAAAAGTCTTGAAGAAGACACATCTTTTCAAGACTCAAACATTGAAAAATCAAAACAAAAAGAACCAATATTTTCAACTCCTGTATTAGAGCAGCCATCAATATCCACTCCTACACCTCCCTTTCCAGAAAGATTACAAATTGATAGAGGTGTAGAAAAACAAATTATGGTGCCTAATTATGATTTCCTAGATGAGCTGAGAAATGTTTGCATTAAGATTCCATTATTACAATCCATCAAGGAAATTCCAATTTTAGCAAAAAAAATAAAGGAGTTGAGTATGAAGGAAACAAGAAAAAGAATAAGAGAGACAAAGACAATTCAACTGGCAGGAAAAATAGCAGATATCATGATGGGTAAGATTGCTATTCAAAGTATCTAGACCCAAAGTATCTAGACCAGGAAATCAGTTGTTAAAATTCACATCAATGGAATTGAGATCCAAAACACTCATTAGATCATTGATTTGGAGCGTGATAAATATCATGAGTAGACAAATCACGGATAAAGCTGACTTCTAATCTTCTCTTTACACCGTGGCTAAGTGTGAGACGGATACGGCAGTCAGCTTTGATGAGGTAATAGAAGACATTCAGTGTCCCTAGATTCTTGGGGATACCACACAGCCACATATTCAACTCCTAAGAATAATCAAGGAGGACATCCTATTATATTAGGGAGACCTTGGTTAGCTACAGCAGATGCTTTCATTAGTTGTAGATCCAGTGATATGTACATCTCAGATGGTAGTTCAACTAATAAATTCACTTTGTATCCTCCAGCAAGGACAATTACAGATTTAGATAATACTCAATGGATAGAGGATGAATAATACTTACAACCTCTCTTCACAATTTCAGAAATTACTGAAGATAGTCAAATTCTGAATACTTTAGAAAACTTTGAATCCTATTCGGAATGCAAACATGAACAATTTCAAGAAGAATCCAACATTGAGTTTTTATCATCAAGACAGATGTCCCTTCATTCTATGGATAAATTTGGCAGCTCTACAAGTGAGATATTTCCAGGCAGAACTTTAAACATAAACAAGAACCTAGAAAAATCTCAACAAGAAGAACTAGTCAAGATCTTACGGAGACATTCATACATATGCATGGGGAGTACCAGCCCCATTATGAAGATAAAGCCCCAAGACTTGCACTCATCGCATCACATAGAAGGTGTAAACCAATCAGACAACCTCAAAGACGGATGAATCCAAATCTTAGGGAGATTGTTAAAGAAGAATTGTAGAAATTGTTGAATGTCAACTTTATCTATCCTATTTCAGATAGTCAGTGGGTTTCTACTTTGGTAATTGTGCCAAAGAAAAATGGTAAATGGTATGTATTGACTACTGAGAATTAAACAAAGCTACTCTTAAAGACCATTTTCCGTTACCCTTCATAGATCAAGTGTTAGATACATTAGCTGGCAAAAAGTACTTCTCATTTCTAGATGGGTTTAGTGGGTATAATCAAATTCAAGTAGCACTTGAGGACCAAGAAAAAACCACATTTACCTGTCCTTGGGGTACCTATGCTTGCCGAGTATTTCCATTTGGATTATGCAATGCACCTGCAACATTTCAAAGGGCAATTCTAGGAATTTTTTTAGATCTAATACATGATTGTGTAGAGGTATATATGGATGATCTCATAGTTTATGGAAACACATTTGAAGAAGCCTTGGTAAACTTGGAAAATGTCTTAAAAAGATGTAAAGAAGAAAATCTTTTACTTAGTCATGAGAAGTGTTTTATGATGTTTATTGAAGGAATTGTTTTAGGACATCACATTTCGGGGGATGGGATTAGAGTTGATGAGTCAAAAGTTGAAGTCATCTCTAACTTATCTATTCCAAGTTTTCAAAAAGATGTTAGGATTTTTCTAGGATTTACAGGATATTATTGGAGGTTTATAGAAAACTTCACCAAGATAGCATCTCCACTCTTCAAATTACTTACCAAAGATTGTGAATTCAAATGGAATTCTGATTGCCAGTTAGCCTTTGAAACCCTGAATTTTTTTTTTTCTGAAGCACCTATTTTAAGGGGACCTAACTGGAAGTTACCTTTTCATATCTCGACAGATGCTTCTGATACAGCTCTAGGAGCAGTATTGGGACAAAAAGACCTGATTCCTTATGCCATCTACTATACCAGTAAAAATTTGACTCCTGCAGACTTAAACTATACTGTAACTGAAAAAGAGTTTTTAGCTGTTGTTCATGCCATAAGCAAATTTAGACACTATATAACAGGCTATGAAACTTTTGTTCACACTGATCATTCTGCAATTAGATATCTAATGAACAAATCAATTACTAATGGCAGAGTTATAAGATGGTTATTGCTTTTATAAGAATTCAACATTCCTATTATAGATAGGCCTGGAAAACAAAAACACGATGATTGATTGTATATCTAGACTCCCAAAACATCAAGATGACACTCTGGAGTTGAAGATCAATTTCACAGTGAATATCTTTTTGCAATTTCTACTCAAACTCCTTGGTTTGCTAACATTGCTAATTATTTAGTTTCAGGAAAATTTCCTTCAATAATGAATGCAAGAAACAAAAGAAAGATCATTTATGACAGTGAAGAATATTCATGGATTGCTAATGAGTTGTACAAGATCGGTCCAGATTTTATCATTAGAGATGTGAATGGAAGACAGATGTCTGGAGATTCCTTGTGTTGTCATGATGAACCTTGTGGCGGACACTTTGCTGACAAGAGGACAACCTATAAGATCCTTCATTTAGGATATTATTGGCCATCCTTGTATAAAGATGCTAAAGAGTATGTCAAAAGGTGTGACAGTTGCAAAAGGGTATGGAAACCTTCTCCTTCAGGTGAGATGCCATTACAGACTCAGGTACATATTGAACCTTTTGAAAAATGGGCTTTGGATTTTGTAGGACCTATTAGTCCTCCATCGAGACAAAAGAGATATATATTAGTTTGCACTGATTATGTTACCAAATGGGTAGATCTTTGCTATTACTGCTACTCACAGCTTGTATTTATTTTTCTTTTTGAGGATATTTTTACTCATTTTGGTGTCCCAAGGGAAATTGTTACAGATCAAGGAGCTCAATTCACATCAAGGCTAGTGGAACAAATGATGGAGAGGTACAAAATCAGACACAGAAAATCTACTCCCTATCATCCACAAGAAAATGGTCAAGTGGAATCTACTAATAAGGTTATTGAAGGGATCCTAACAAATACTGTCCATTTACATAGAAGAGATTGGGTAGATAGGCTTCCTGAAGCCTTGTGGGCCTATAGAACTACATGGAGAAGAACAATAGGCCATACTCCTTATGAACTTGTTTATGGAAAGCAAGTTTTGTTTCCCATAGAGTTCCAGATTCAAACTTTCAAAATGGCAGTTCAGCTAGGACTTGATCTATCAGAGGCACAAAATCACAGATTGGAGCATATTAATGAATTGGATGAGATCAGACAAGATGCAGTTCAGAAAACAAGTATAGTCCAACAGCAAAGGACTAGATGGCATGACAAGTACATCAAGGAGAAAAAGTTCAAAGAAGGTGATTGGGCTCTCTTGTTTGATTCAAAGTTCAAGTATTTTCAAGGTAAATTTCAAACACATTGGCTTGGGCCATATGAAATTGTGAGAATTTTTGGCAATGGAGCAATAAAAATCAGGACAATAGATGAAGAAGAGGTTACTTTTCTTGTGAATGGTCATAGATTGAAGCTGTATCACAAACCACTCTCAAGAGAAGAGTTTGTCAAGAAGTTCCAGGAAAACAGTGATGTGAAGTTAATGAAGAAGAATCTTTCTTCTTCATCAACTTAATTGAATTTTCTGAAGTCAGATATATTGAAAAAAAAATAATAATAATAAATAAATAAATAAATAAAAGTATAAACATGAAAACCAATCACTGATTGGCATGTTTATACAGAAAAGATAGAGCGAAAATCAGAATTTTTTTGACACTCTAACTTTTCAAAATCAGAATTTCAAAATGTTTGTGCTCAACCTAGTGTTCCTAAATTGAGTTCATTAATTGTCAACCAGGGTTGGTAAACTGCTGAAGTGTGGTGCACTATATGTGCCTGGGTATTTGTTTCTCACTATGTTGTGTTTAGTGTTTTATGATGTTTTTGGTTTTATGGTTTTATGTTGAAAAAGGAAAGAACTAAGTGCTGGTGAAAAGAAGCTATTGGTTGTGTTAAAACAGAACAAAGCCTAAACTATGGATGGCAAACAACAAATGCAAAGTTTGATAATGACTTCAGTGCAAGAAAATAAATCACAAAATGAACTTAAACTTATCCAATTCATTCAATAAAGATGTGTTGGAAGAGCTTGAGAAATGGACAAGTTAAGTATAAATGAAGTTCTCCTAATTAAACAATCAAACAATCAACTTACAATGTTACAACATCTCATCCATGATTAAAGGTTTATTGGAATATATTTGGAAAAGAACATTTGTAGCACAATAATATTTCTTCTCTAAACTAGTTTCTAATTCTGTTCTGCAACTCAATTTAACACCACTAGGCCTCACTCAAAAGTTATAGATTTTCTTTTTAGAATAGTTTTTGAGAAAAGCCTTGTTTGTGAATTGGTAAAAAGGTTGCAAAATACTCCAGGCCTTAGACTGATACTAGCTTCTGTCCAGATGATTATGTATTAATATGAGTTTGGAACAAAAGAAGTTTTGTAAATAACGAAGACCGTGGTATTTAAATTTAACAACTAATACAATTTAAAATGCAATGGATAGCAACTAAACTGGAATGTTAATACAGTGAGCTAAGACTAAAATAGAGTGCTACTAGTCTACTTGGAGTACAATGAACAATGTTAAACTAAAATGCCATTATCAAACTGAAATGTAGTGACAAAGTTGAACTAAATGCATTCTACCTCCAGAGTGCTGTAACTAAATTAACATGCAACTAACCTAAGGAATTCTACAGCCCATCTCGTTCAATATGAATGATATTTTGGAAGAGTTTGTGAAAACAAGTATGGCTGTATTATTCAATGCAATTGAACATAAACATAAAACTGAAAACAAATACAACTAGAATCTAAGACACCACAGTTGTTTCTTATTCATTGTGAATGATGTTTTGGAAGAGTTTGTAAGAGTAAGACCAGCTGTGACACTTAGTGTAAACAAGCAACTAAAACCTACAATACCACAGCTATGCCTTATTCATCGTGATGATATTTTGGAAGAGTTTATTAGAGTAAGTCTAACTGTGATAATTAACGAAAGGAAATACAACTAAAATCTACAACACCACAGCTATGCCTTATTCATCGTAATGATATTTTGGAAGAGTTTATAAGAGTAAGTATAGCTGTAATGATTAATGAAACAAGTATGAAACATAAACTTTAGAAATCTACTTAAGCTAGAAATGAAAACGAGACTAAAATACTTATCTAAACCGTATAAACAAGGTTGCTCAGGTAGCAGGGGCCCTCTACCACCAGATTAGCACGAAATCTACTTCAAGATTGATTCAACGCTTTCAAGGAAATGATGCTTCTTTCATTAAAGAGAAATTACTTCAAAACAGAGTGTTTTCGAACTTATGAAATCTAGCAATCAACCATAAAATCTAACCTTGTCCCTCGGTTTCCTGAGCATATTTATAACAAAATACATAACCGTATCTGAGATAACATAGGAATAATTGTCTTTCCTAATTAGACTCGAACTAGAACTCTGAAGGTGGTCTCATAATATGATTAAGGACATCTGGACTATCCTTATCCTGTTAGGAGTCTACCTCCTAATTTGAGTTCCCTCGTACATAACCACCTACAGGATTTCGTTCAAACTTCGTGGAGAGCAACAAATGATAAGGAGATGATGTGGAATACGACCATATGTGCTTTTCTCTGAGATGACACCTGGAACCTGTGTAGACATGAAGACAACTGCAGAATTGGCAACTAGCTACAAAATGTCTGCATTCTGTAGCTAGATTTAGTTCAAAAAGTACTACAATGAAAAAATCATAAAAACATAGCAAGTTAGTCATGATATTCATTCTCAAAGCAATTTGAACTAATTCTATTGATCATTTGAGCCTGAGATTAACAATGGACAAAAGAAATGGAGTGGAATGTGGTGGAAGAAAGAACATTCTTGGAGCTCAACAGAAGTCATCCTTGAAACCTTGACACCAAGTCCTGTTCTAGAAGTTTTTTATGAAACCAGCTCCAAAAATAGAAGAAAAGAGAGATCAACGCCTTTGAAATAAGCCACTTTGAGGGGGGAAACTCATTTACATTACATAAATGAAAAATTCTTGGATGATACAAATGAAAAGACCTCCTTTTATATATAGGAGTCCATGGGGTCACAATATAATCCTATTTGACCTAACAATAATAATTTAAGGGCACAATAATAACAATATGGGGGTTACAGGGGTAGAAAAATAATAGTAAGGGGGCTCCACTAAGAACAATAAGGGACCACACTAGTAATATAGGGACCTAACATGCCCCTCTCCTTCCAAAAAGTGTTGTCCTCAATGCTTGAGTAGCTTTGGATGCTTCTGTATAAAATTATCATCCTCCCATGTAGAATATTTAGTGGGTAAGTTCTTCCACTTGATGAGATACTCTGAAATTGACTAATTTTGTAGTTGCCGAGTTCTTGTTTCTCTGACTACTTCAGGTTCCAATAGGATTTTTCCTTCCTCATCAAGTTCTGGCAATATTGTTTGAACTAGAATTTTGTCGCCTGTAACCTTCTTTAAGCATGAAACATGGAAAATTGGATGCACTCGTGAAGAAGCATGATCTTCCAATTTGTATGCCATAGTACCAATATTTTGTGACACAATGTAAGGACCATAATACTTTCGTGATAATTTATTATCCTTCTTAGCTTTCTTGAGGGAAATTTGTTTGTATAGTTGTAGCCGTAAAAATACCTAGTCTCCTACATCAAAACTTCTCTCGCTGCAATGTTGATCTGCCTATTGTTTCATTTGATTTTGTGCCAAATTTAGGTTATCCTTTAAGAGTTGGAGAACTTGTTGTTGATGCTCGATGTGATCTTCCATTGCTTGAACCTTAGAATTTTCTCTTAAAGATGATGTGATGGACCTTGGATGATATCCATAAAGTGCCATAAATGGGGTCATTTTTGCTACAGTATGGAAGGAAGTTTTATACCACCATTCAACTAGAGGTAACACTTGACCCATTGTGTTTGTTTATCAGATACAAAAAAATGAAGATATCCTTCCAAAAATTTGTTCACTATCTTAGTTTGACCGTCAGATTGAGGATGATAAGATGAGCTATGAGCTATTTGAGTACCCAAACAAGAAAATAATTCCATCCAAAAATTTCCAGTAAAAATGGGGTCTCTGTCGCTTACCATAATCTTTGGGTTTTAATACATAGCTTTTGAATTGTTTCCATAAATGCAGTAGCAACTGTACTTTCTTTCAATGGATGAGATAATGCACAAAAGTGTGCATACTTGGTAAGTCCTTCAACTACCACCATGATGACACTCTTTCCTTCGGACTTAGGTAAACCTATGATAAAATCCATTGAAATCTCCTCCCAATGTTGACTTGGAATGGATAAAGGTTGTAGAAGACTCGGGGTCTTAATTGTCTCAATTTTATTTTGTTGGCAAACCAAACATTCCGCCACAAACTTTTGAAAATCAGATTTAAGGCCATCCCAAAAAAATTATATCTTCACCCTGTGGTAAGTTTTTAAAAATCTTGAGTGTCCTCATAAACGAGAAGTGTGCAATTCCAAAATAATCTTTTGTTTTAGTTGGGAATTCTTACAAAGATATAAGTGATCTTTGTACCATAAGGACTCATTTTTCCAACTAAATGTATCAGATGTACTAGGATCTTGATGTAACTTTTGAATGAGTGTCCACACTTCTTCATCCTTCTTCCATTCATCACCTGCTTCAGTTATCCAATCTATTTGGATAATATAAATGGAACAAATAAATGCTTCCACCTCTTCATCCTTTCTTGAGAGTGAATCTGCAACAACATTTAGCTTTCCTTTTTTGTATATGATTTCAAAGTAATAACCCAGCATCTTTGTGACCCATTTTTGTTTCTCTTCTCAAGATAGTCTTTTTTCCAAAAAGTGTTTAAGACTATCATGATCAGTTTTTACCTTTAAGTGTCTTCCCTTTAGGTAAGGTCACCATTTCTTTAGTGCATGTAGTATTGCCAACATTTCCTTCTCATAAATAGATTTGTGTAAATATTTTCCTTTTATTGGACGACTTTAAAAAGCAATGGGTCTTCCTTCTTGCATCAAAAAACACCAATTCCATTTCCCGAGGCATCATATTCCATAATAAAGGTTTTTGTAAAGTCTGGCGTAGCTAAGACTGGTGCTAGGAAAATTTCTTCTTTAATATGTCAAAAGGCCTTAGTTTCCTCATGAGTCCATGAAAATGCATCTTTCTTCAATAATGTTGTTAGAGGTGTTCTTATTCTTGCATAATTCTTAACAAAATTGTGATAATACCCTGTTAACCCGATAAATAATCGAAACTGCTTTATGGTGGAGGGTAATTTCCATTCCTTAATGGATTTAATTTTGTTAGGGCCTACCTTAACACCCTCATTACATAAAATATGACCTAGATATTCCACCTCTTATACTCCAAAGAAGCATTTGGAGGCTTTTTCATATAATTGTTTCTCCTCCAATAGTTTGAGCACCCTATCAACATGTTGAACATGATCCTTAAAAGACCTGTTGTATATTAGTATATCATCAAAAAATACTAACGCATATTTTCTAAGGAAGGTTTTGAAAATGGAATTCACCAACCCTTGAAATGTAGAAGGTGCATTGTTAAGGCCAAAAGGCATGACCAAAAATTCATAATGACCCTCATGAGTTCGAAATTCTATTTTCAAAATATCTTTAGTCTTCATTCTAATTTGATTATATCCTAAATGAATATCATACTTGGTAAAATAAATTGCTCCATGTAATTCATCCAATAATTCATCAATCACAGGAGTGCGAAATTTATCTTTAATAGTGAGCTTGTTGAGCTCCCTATAATCCGGTCACATGGGCCATGATCCATCCTTCTTGTGCACCAATACTACTAGAGAAAAGAAAGAACTTTGACTAGGTTAAATTATACCAACCTCTAACATTTCTGTAATCATACGTTCAATTTTTATCTTTTGGACGTAAGGATATCTGTAAGGCCTGATGTTTGGAGGAACAATTCTTGGAATAAAATGAATAGCATGATCATGATCATGAATATGTGGGATTCCTTTGGGAGTTTCAAGCACCTTGGAATGATTGTCCAATACTTTTTGGAGATCTGGAGAAATATATGATTTTGATGTTGGAAATTCTAGTGAGCATAATTGTGCAATTACGCCTCGTTGTTATTTATTTAGAATCTTTGTCATGACATTATAACTTATTATCTTACCCAGCTTCTTTGCGATACCCCGTAATTCGACTTCCTTTCCTTTCAAAAAAAATTCAAGAAAAATTCTTGAAAATTAAAATCTACCATCCCTAAATATTGTAACCATTGTACTCCTAGTACAACATCAACAACTCCTATTGGAATGGAAAGAATTGGAATATTCAATGCATATTCCCCCACGGTTAGCTTGATATTATGGGATTTCCCAGAGCAATTTATAGTTCCTCCATTTGCAACCATCATTTGACATTCTGGTGTTGGGAATCACGATTGTCATTAGACCAAAACCTGCAGGTGTTAGTCAACTTTCGTATCACCGAAGATAAGGATCCACGAGAGGCGGTTATTCCATGTCGCGAAACACATGGGGAGCGTTGGTTTATCCAATGTCCAACAATCTCCCCCCCAACGTGAGCCGGGTGTGGATCGAACTTGTGACCTATGCTCTGATACCACTTGTTGGGAATCACGATTTCCGTTAGACCAAAACCCGCAAGTGTTATTCAACGATCATATTGCCGGAGATAAGGATCCACAAGAGGTGATTAGTCCATGTTGCGAAACACAAGGGGAGCATTGGTTTATCCAATTTCCAACATCTGGTGCTGGGTATAAGAAGAAATTCAATTCCTTGGATACCTTACAATGAATAAAATTATGGGTACTACTCGAATCAATCAACACTATTACATTTTTCTTCTTGATATGTCCTTCTATCTTGAGAGTTTGAGGAGTGTTAATTCCTGCCAATTCATTACACAATATGGTCGTGTTGGCAATATGAAGCAATATTTTGTCCTTGATGGAAACCTACTTGATGATTTGCCTTTTGATAAGCAACCTATGTGATAAATATGTAAAAATGATGTATCTACAGGTCAGTTCAGAAGTGAAAAATAAAGGCAATCTAGTTAGGATCAGAGAAATTATAAATATAATATGTCATAATGTATACGCAGGTTTGATGAATGCAACCTGCCTACATAAGCTACTTGGTATACAGGCAACCCGCATATACATCAAGAATTAGTATATTCACAGTTATTATGAAGATAAGTCACATATACACGTGGGTAAGAAGAAGCAAAGTCGTGTATGCTTTTTGTGCTCTAAAATTATGATAGCAAGGGGCATTACCATGGTATAAGCTCATAGTATTGAGCGATGTGTCGACTCTTTGATTCTGTCCAGGAAAACCATCGACAGTTGTGTGGTTTTGTCTCATGGTATTGGTAAAGGCTAAATCTATATATGGTGAAGAAGATCGAGGTAAAGGTGACACGTCAGCAGGGGAAGCACAATGAATACTTCTCCGAAGTATATCTGTGATATATATATGCATGGGATGAACTCTGTTTTATTGGTAGATCTGAATCTATGATGCACCCTTGGATACAATGATGGATCAGGATCTTTAGACGTGAAATGACTATGTACTTGCATGATCTAACTATGAGATATTTGGATCTGTGACCTAGCGCATGTCTGCTAAAGTGAAGTAAAGGAATCTGAAATAAGTTTATAGATCTGCATATTTCTATAATAATAACATTTGCACATCTATATGCTAGTTTTTCACTGTGAAAGCGCGTATACACACGACTTTGCCTCAGCCAAAGCATGTATGGAAGTCAGAGTTATTTGAAGCTTGTTGGAGAGGTTATCTATTTATTGCTGATGTATTTATGTTGTCTTTCAATGAAGTCTTCATGTAGATCTGGGTTGTTTGAATACTGTATATGCTGCTAAGTTGAATATGTACAAATCTGATCAATGAATGAGTAAATATGTTTAATGATGACTGACTGAATAAGGGTTTTGTATTACTGAAAATATATATGTCTGAAAGCCTCAGATCTGGTTCTGAGACTGATCATATTCTGTAAATTCAGTATTCTCATATCTATATGCAGGTTGGTGTGAAGGAAAGCGCGTATAAATATTGATTCACCCCCCTCTCAGTATTTTTCCTAACAATTTGTATCATAGCAGGTCCTTTCTAATAAGCTTAATTGATAGAAGGAAGATCAGCTAAGATGAGCAATCAAGACGGTACAACATATATCAGGCCTCCTCTCTTCAACGAAAACAATTTAATCTTCTAGAAGACAAGGAAAAGATCCTATCTTTAGTCTCTTGGAGCAGATGTATGGGCTATAGTTGAAGGAGGTTATCAATATCCAGCTTCAATTCCAGCAGATCCAGCTGCAAGAAAGAACTATGAAACCAATGCAATGGCGATCAATGCATTATTGGGAAGTTTGATTGAATAAGAATTTGTCAAAGTCATGCATTTGAATAAAATAAAGGAGATATGGGACAAAATAATTCTGAGCTATGAAGGTGATGTGAAGTTAAAAAGTGCTAAACTCCAAATTCTCAAAATTCAATATGAAAAACTCAAAATGAATAATGAGGAAAGCATTGCTAGTTTATTTTTACGTCTAGATGATATTGTAATTTGTATGAGAAATCTGGGTGAAACCATATACTCTAGTAGAAAAAGTTTTAAGATCTCTTACTCCCAAATTCAAGTCAAAAGTGTCTTCTATTGAAGAGAAGCATGATCTAAAAACTCTTACTATTGTTCAAGTTCATGGGATTCTGACTACATGTGAAATGAGGAAAGGAGGTCCATATTAAGTCAAAGAAGTTGTCTTTATAGATGCTGCAAAAGGAAAGGAAGTAGAAGAACAAGAAGGATCGGGGTATGTTTCAGAAGAAGATGAGATAAATTTTGTAAAGAAGCTACAACTTGGCACTGGAAGGTTCAGAGGTAAGCTTCCTTTTAAATTTTTTTCTTGTGGAAGATTTTTTCATTATGTTGCTAAATGTCCCCATAAAGATAACCATGAAAAGGGAAAGGCAGTGGCAAAAGGAAATAAGAAACGGTTTATCAATAGAAAAAGCTATTATACTCATGAAGATATTGATGGTCTATCAAATAGTGAAGAAGGAGAATCTAATCAATATATTATATTGCTCATGGCTTTTGAAAATTTAAAGACTCTAGTGAGGCTAAACATACTTTTATGGATGCATTATAAGAAAATGGTTTTCTTGAAGAAATAAATCATCTCAAAATATGTTTAGAAGAAAAAAAAAATCCATAGTCTGATACTCTAAAGAATCAGCTTATAGAAAAGGACAAGTACAATGAGAAATTAGAATGTGAAATAGTAAGTCTAAGAAAGGAAATTGAGAAAGTGAAAACCTTAAATCTTAGATTTTCTAAAGGATCTGAAACCTTAGATGAAATTATCAAGGTACAACACTCTCCTCTTGTAAAGACAAGTCTTGGATATATCAGAGAATCCTCTCAATCTTCAGCACCAAGCTATCTAAATGCAGCTAAATCTAGCCAACAACATTTTGTCACTCAACAAAAGAACAAAGAGACCACCCAGGTAAAGCATGACCACTTCAATTCAAAGAAGAAAAATAACAAAAATATCAATCAGCAGGTAAACATAAATAGAAGGTTTCATTATTGCAGTAATTTCTTCTTTAATGTACAATGTTTCTCATGTCATAATTTTGGTCATAAATATGTACAATGTGTTGCATACAAAACCATCATGACGAGAGAAGCTATAAAGCAAAGAAATGAGACTGGAGTAAAGAAGAATATCTACAACAACTTTTCTCCTCTTCAAGGCTAAATTGAATGTTCTTATTGCAATAACTTTGGACATGAAGAATCTGAATGTAGGAGCAAACTTCAGCCAAAAGAACATATACCCACAAAATCCAAGGTATGGAGAAAGAAGGACTCACAAGTTGAAATCTATGGCATAACGTTATTTGTAGAAGGAGAAGAAAATCAATGGTACATTGATAGCAGATGCTCAAAACACATGACATGTGATAAAAATAAACTTCTTTCATATAATGCATTAGAGAAAGAAAAGAATGTTACTTTTGGAAATGAATCTCCTGCTATCATTAAGGGTAAAGGTTCTGCGTTTCTAAAAGAAAATTTTAAATATAATAATGTTATGTATGTGGATGGGTTAAAGCATAACTTGTTGAGTGTAAGTCAAATGTGTGATCAAGGAAATGAAGTTGTATTTAGTTCAAAAGAATGTGTAGTACGTGAACTTGACACAGGAAAAAACAATGATAAAGGGAACTAGAACACCAAGAAATCTGTATATATTGAAAGGTGGCCAAGAGCAATGATAATTAGGTAAATATACAGAAGATTGGGACATTTGAACTTCTTTCAAATAATAAAATCTAGCAGACTCAAAGCTGTCCGTGATCTTCCCAGCATCACTCTGCCTGAAAGTACCATATGCAAATTATGCCAATTTGGTAAGAAAACCAAGGTGAAATTCAATGCCAAAGAAGGATCAGCAAGTAAGCCTCTTGAAATTATACATACTGATCTATGTGGTCCTGTAAGGAAAAGGTCATCGCAGGGAGAACAATACTATATTTTATTTATTGATGACTTCTCTAGAATGTGTTGGATCGGTTTACCAAAACATAAAGATGAAGCATTTGAAAATTTTAAGATCTTCAAAGCTTTGGTTGAAAATGAATTAGATCTAAAAATAAAATCTCTTAGATCTGACCGAGGAGGAGAATATATATCAGATGAACTCTTTATTTTTTGTGAACATAATGGCATAAAAGACAGTTTTCTATAGCTGGAACCCCAAAACAAAATGGCGTGGCAGAAAGAATGAATAGAATAGTTCAAAAAATGGCTCGTGCTATGCTTGATGAATTTGGAACTCTCGATACCTTTTGGGGAGAAGTAGCACATATTGCAGTAAATATTCTTAACAAGGCTCATGTTTGTGTGAACAATGACAAAACTCCTTATGAGCTCTGGTATGATAATCGTCCCACTATTAAGCATTTTAGAGTTTTTGGAAGAAAATGTTTTATCAAGAACAATGATGAAAAACTTGGTAAGTTTGAGCCTAGAGCGGATGAAGGAACATTTCTTGGATACTCTTCTAGAAGTAAAGTATATAAATGTTACAATAAAAGACTTCAGAAGATTGTTGAATGTATTGATGTTGTAATTGATGAGTCTCTAACAACTCCTAAAAGGGAAATAACAACAAAAAATGAAGATGATGATGATGTATATTTTCCCTCATCAAATAGAAATAATATAGAAGGAGAACCCAATGAAGCACCAGAAGAAGATATATCTAAAAAAAATTCATCCAAGTATGTTCAAAATAATCATCCATAATCCCAAATTCTTGGAGAAAAGGGATCAGGTGTCAAAACAATAAGAACTCTTGTAGGATCTCCTAGCTCTCTGACATTCTTATCCACTATTGAACCACATAATGTAAATCAAGCTAGTAAATATGAACGTTGGATTCAAGCCATGAATGAAGAACTTGATCAGATTGAAAATAATCATACTTGGGAATTGGTTCCAAGACCTCATGATAAAAAATTTATTGGAACAAAATGGATATTAAAAAAAAGGTTAAATGAAAATGGAGATGTTATTAGAAACAAAGCTAGACTTGTTTGTAAAGGGTATGCTCAACAAGAAGGTATAGACTTTGAAGAAAATTTTTCTCCTGTAGCCAGACTTGAAGGAATAAGAATGTTTCTTGCTTTTTCAAGTTTTCAACAATTCAAAGTTTATCAAATGGATGTAAAATCTTCTTTCCTCAATGGTGATCTAGAAGAAGAAGTTTATATATAACAACCAAAAGGATTCATTATGGTAAACGATGAAAAAACTTGTTTGAAAACTTAAAAAGGCTTTATATGGTCTCAAACAGGCTCCTCAGGCATGGTACTATCGTCTTGACAAATATCTTCAACAACAAGGTTTCACAAAGGGACCTTCTAACAGTAACTTATACACAAACATTGAAAATGATAAACTATTGATTATTGTTGTGTATGTTGATGACATCATTTTTGGAACTGATGAAGAGTCCATGCATCAGAAATTTTCTTCTATTTTGCAGCAAGAATTTGAAATTTCATTACCTAGGGAACTAAAATATTTTCTTGGCTTACAAGTCCAACAAGCAACATATGGCATATTTTTATCACAAGAAAAATCTCTTAAGAAAATTTTGGAGAAGTATGGGATGGAAGACTACAAACCTATGAGTACTCCAATGGTAACTGGATGTAACCTCAGTTCTTATGATTATTATCCCATGGTGAATCAACCAAATTATAGATCCATGATTGGAAGTCTGATTTATCTAATTGGGACAAGACTAGACATTATGCATGCAGTTGGGATTGTTGGACGATTCCAAGCTAATCCAAAAGAGTCTCACCTTCAGGCTGTAAAAATAATCTTCAAATATCTACAAGGGACTCAAGACTTTGGTCTATGGTATCCAAAGAATGTTGATCTCACTCTTCATGCTTACACAGAGGCAGATTGGGCTGGAAATGTTGATTATTGAAAAAGCACTAGTGGTGGTGCATTCTATATGGGGCCTCGATTAGTCTCTTGGTTCAACAAGAAACAAATTTATATTGCCATATCTACAGTGGAAGCAGAATATGTTGCTACCGCATCATGTTGCACATAACTTCTTTGGATGATGCAGACATTACAAGATATTCAAATCAAATGTTCACCTCCCATATCCATTCTATGTGATAATACAAGTGCCATTAGTATCTCGAAAAATTCTATTATTTATTCCAAGACCAAGCACATTCCTATCAAGTATCACTTCCTTTGTGAACAAGTGCTTGAAAAAAAGGTTAAATTGGAGTATGTTCCCTCCAAAGAACAAGTTGCAGATATATTTACTAAACCTCTTCCCAGGGAAGCATTCGAATATCTCAGACATAAGCTGGGAGTTTTCTTTGCCTCTCTTATCAAATATTCTTAATTTCAGAAGATTAAATTTAGTATGTTGGTTTCATAAAGGAGAATCGCATATATACGCGAGTTTCTGTGCATAAAACCACGTATGGTTTTTTCTGACAGAAAATCTCTGGGTCAATTTTTAGAACAATCTATGGTGTTGTTGGGTAATCTCTGTTGGTTTCAGTATTCATATTACTATACCTTTCTTTGATATTTATCTCCTTGATGAAGATTCTTTGATGAATTGGTTGTTCAAGGTGTTCAGGATGCACAAGTTCAGGGTGAGCACCTTCCTTATTGAAAAGGATGCATTGTTGGCATTTTTATTGGTTGTTTTGTTATGATCTCCTATTTGAGATTATTTGGTCTTAGTTATACAAATTCATATCTGTTATTTGATTAAAAGGTCATGTTGAGACCTATGATGTAAATTTATTATATTCAGTCATGTAAGGGCTAGTTCAAATTTGTAAACCCACTTGGTTGGGTTGTTGAGTCAAATATGTAATTCCACTTGGTTGGATCAGATGTAAGTATGAGTCCTTGGTGATAGGAATGGTCATACTTGGTTCAATTATAGAGTCATGTACTTAATCGAAAATAATGTCTAAAGATTTAGCATGCAGTTAGGGGGAGCATGGTCAATATAGTGCACATCAGATCTATAGAGCTCTTCTTTCTACAAGGAAAGAGAAACATTGATTTGGTATTGATCTGCCCTTTGCCCTTGATGTCAAAGGGGGAGAGTAACTTGGTGTTTTAATAATAATGTTTATGATTGATGTATCTATCAGGTATTTATCTGTTTTGGTGATCAAATACCATCATGGTTTCCATAAAGTCCAAAGGGGGACATTGTTTGTAATATGATGCAATATGTTGTCCTTAATGGAAACCTACTTGATAAATATTTCCTTGATGGAAACCTACTTGATGAGTTTCCTTTTGATAAGCAACCTATGTGATAAATATGTAAAAATTATGTATCTACAGGTCAGTTCAGAAGTGAAAGAGAAAGGCAATCCAGTTAGGATGAGAGAAATGATAAATATAATATGTCACAATGTATACGCAGGTTTGATGAAGGCAACCTGCATACATACGGTACTTGGTATACAGGAAACTCGCATATACATCCAAAATTAGTATATTCATAGTTATTATGTAGAGAAGTCGTGTATACACGCAGGTACAAAGAAGAAAAGTCGCGTATGCCTTTTGCGCTCTAAAATTAGGATACCAAGTGGAGTTACCATGGAATTAGCCCACAATATTGAGCGATGTGTTATTTATTTGATTCCGTCCAAGAAAACCATTGGCAATTGTGTGGTTTTGGCTCATGGTATTGGTAAAGGCTAAATCTATATAAGGTGAAGAATATCATAGTGAAAAGTGCGGATGTGTAAGGTTTGTTACTGAATACTTCTCTCTGAAGTATATATGCATGGGATGAACTCTATTTTATTGGTAGATATGAATCTATGATGCACCATTGGATAAAATGATGGATCATGATCTATAGACCTGAAATGACTATGTACTTGCATGATCTAATTATGATATATTTGGATCTATGGCATGGAACATGTCTGCTGAAGTGAAGTAAAGGAATCTGGGTAAGTTACAGATCTGCATCTTTCTGTAGTACTAAGATTTACAGATCTATATGCTAGTTCGTCACAGTGAAAGCGCGTATACACGTGGATTTGCCTCAGCCAAAGCGTGTATGGAAGTCAGGGTTTTCTAAAGCTTGTTGGAGAGGTTATCTATTTATTGCTACTATATTTATGTTGTTTGTCAATGAAATATTCATGTAGATCTAGGTTGTTTGAATACTATATATGATGCTAAGTTGAATATGTACAAATCTGATCAATGAGTGAGTAAATATGTTTAATGATGACTGATTGAATAAGGGTTATACATTACTCAAAAGATATCTGTTTGAAAGCCTCAGATCTAGTTCTAAGATTGATCTTATTCTGTAAATTCAGTATTCTCAGATCTATACGCAGTTTTGTGTGAAGGAAAGCGCGTATACATGCGGAATCAATAAACTGAAGTAGTGTATGTATTTTAAGATAATTAATTATCATGGTTGAAATTGATTCTGCATAATTATTCTGAAATTTGGGTTTATTATTGTGTTTTGGTTACAATGATCTCACTGCTCTGATTGAAATTTGGGTTAATTTTATTGGTGTTGATCTTTATGAAGTTTTGTGTTGAAATTGTGGGATCCAGTGTGAAAATTGATGAAATGTGGTCTGCAGGGTTGAAGCCTTCAGTGTGGAAGTAGAAGCTTCCTACTAGTAGAAGTTGATGTTCTGATTAAGGGGTTGAATCTCCCTTTCAATAGTGGCTGGTAAATGAGATAAGGGGGTTGGATCTCCCTTCCAGTAGCAGCTGGAGAAAGGGTTGAAGCCTTCAATGTGGAAGTAGAAGCTTCCCACTAGTAGAAGTTGATGTTCTGATTAAGGGGTCGAATCTCCCTTCCAATAGTGGCTAGTAAATGAGATAAGGCGGTTGGATCTCCCTTCTAGTAGCAGCTGGAGAACTAGATAAGGTTGCAGGCTTCTACAGGTAGATGCATGTGTACTAATATGTGTCTGCATCAGTACAATATTGTACGCAGTTTTCCATATAATAAATATTGAAGACAGAGATGACAATAGTGGTGGTTTTCTCCCGAATTGGGTTTCCACCTTAAAATATTGGTGTTCATGTGTACTGCTTATGTGTGATGATTTATTCTATTCTTACTGCACATGTTTACTGCTTACAAAAAATCTGTTGAATGAATGATGCACTGATTTAAGTAAAGAATTATCTGCATAATAGTATCTTTGGTCATACAAAAGTTTGCTTAAAGATATCTGTGTGTATATGCTATTTGGTTTCATTAAATTTTTGTGTAGAAATCAGTAAGGAAAAAGTAAAAGTTTTAAGTAAGTTGGCAAATACTAATCACCCCCCCTCCTCAATATTTTTCCTGCCTGTGTCGACTTCATTTCTTTCACCTAGGGTTGTCTTAGCAGGTATCCCTCTTATTTAAAGCTTTTGTTCATTTTCTTCTTCCTCTTCACAATCTATGTAAAATAATTTCTTCTCAACACACGTATGACCTTTAGTGTATTTTTTATCACAACTGTAGCAAAGCCCTTTTGATCTATTTTCTTCCAATTGTTGTGGTGTCAACCTTGTAGTTGTAAAGCTCAGATAGAAACGTTCCATATTTACGTATACTTTGTTATGCTTCCCTCAAGCCACATAATTTTACATTCAATTTTCTTGCCAACTTGAATGCCTTCTCAATGAATCCTAAAGCTACCATGTGAACCCTATGTCGATGTTATCCTTTAAAGTCCCTATGAAGAAATCAATCATGTGTTCCTCTAGAATATCATTTACCCTTATATTCAATTTTTGGAAGTCCTAAATGTGCTCCACCACTGAACCATTTTGTTTGAGATTTATTAATTGGCTAAAGAAGGTGTTGCTCTTTGTATCCACATAATGTGTTATCATTTCCTCCATAAAAATTGACCAAGTGAAAAAAAAAATTATGGGAGCAAAGCCATCGATACCATACAAATTTTTTTTGTTCTAAATATAAAGTTGCAGTGCGTACCTTTTGTGTGTTTTTCACATTATTGAGATCAAAATATTGCTCCATCTATAGTATCCATGTTACGGGATCCTTGCCATCAAACTTCCTCATATTGAACTTTGGAATATGGTGGGTATTCCATCCAACATTCCAGTTTATGAAATCAAAATTAAGATTTTTTTTGTTCTCATCATGAGTTTCCTCCACTATCATTTCGCCATTAGGAATCATTTCTTGTATCAACTTTCTCAAGCCTTCCATGTCTGCTTTTATATCATTCTTCATGTCTTCCATTTTTTCTTCCATGTTTTCCATGCCATCCTTCAAACCATCCATCTTAGCTTCCACGCATTTCTTCAAACCATCCATATTAGCTTCCATGCCCTTCATCAAATGATCCATCTTAGCTTCCATGCCTTTCTTCAAAGCTTCCATTTATTTTTTGTTGCTCTCTGTGAGAGCAAAATTTGGTGCACTTGCTCTTGTAATTTTGATATATCATGTTGCACTTATTCCTCTTAATGAGTCATGGTAGAATATTTTGAGGGCTTACTAAGTGTTGAATACTTTTTAGGAGGCATTATATAACCCAATACTGATATATATGCTTCAATATGCCCTTGGAATCACTTCAAAATTATTTTTCAAACAAGACTTATGAAATTTGAAAAACAAAATACACACTTTTTTCTTGCTTTTGAGGAACTCAATATTGAAACTGAATTATCTCTGTGATTTCGGATCTTCAATATCTAAAATTTGGTCCTGTAGTATCCCTATGAATCTTCTTTTGAATGCCATAGTTCTGACCTGATTTGGATGCTTCATTAAAAATTTATGCCCAATCTCCCACAATAACCTAATTATGGACTGGTTCAGTAGAGTGAACTTGTATGGCGTGCCACGTGTCATTGTTTCCTCCTTCATCTCTGAAATTGATATATAGGAAACTACAATATGTGTAGTTTTGGTCACTTTCATAAAATTACAATCTGATGCTTAGAGAGAGAGTTATGATGATTTTCCCAAGGTCACCTCTTTTAGATGAAATTCGAGAGCCTGAAAAAACCCTAACTTCCACAATATCATATCTCTGAAAATATTGTGAACCAAGATATGAAATTTTTACATGAAGTTCCTCAGGATTTCGGCTTCGTGTGGAAAAAATTCTGTTGAACCTTTGTAGAAAAAATTTATAGCAAAAATTCCATGATGCCTGTTTGAAGTAGTGAAACCCTAGAATCCAAAGCTCTGATACCAAATGTTATGAAACCAGCTCAAAAAATAGAAGAAAAGAGAGATCAACGCCTTAGAAATAAGCCACTTCGAGGGGGAAACCTCATTTACATTACATAAATGAACAATTCTTGGATGGTACAAATGACAAAAACTCCTTCTATATATAGGAGTCCATGGGGTCACAATATAATCCTAGTCGACCTAACAATAATAATGTAAGGGCACAATAATAACAATATGGGGGTTACAGGGCTACAAAATAACAATAAGGGGGATACAATAACAACAATAAGGGACTACACTAGTAATATAGGGACCTAACAAAGTTATCCAGGAGAATCAAGAAAACAATGTCATTTCAGCACCAAAGGAGCCTACACTTGCACAAGTATTTTCCTCACTCAAAAAGGGTAAAAGAAAAGTTTCAGAGACTATTATAGTAGAAGAAACTACCATAGCTCAACTCTATTCATCTATGAGTTCTTCAGCCAAGGGGAAGAAGAAAGATATAATCCATTCATATTCATATTTTGAGGGGATAGTAGTGAGATAAAGTTCAGTGAGTCAGAGTTTGAAGAAGGATAGTCAATTAGCATAATCATATATGGGAGAAAGAGGCCTTTATACATTCGAAACCCATACATTCAAAGGCCTCACACCAAACCAAAGAACAAGCTTAGATTGGAAAGAAAAATCATAGCCAACCCTGCTCTTAGGGATGAAATAATAAACATATATGAAAGCCCAGAGAATGAAACAAGGAAGAAAAGGATTCAGCAGAAAAAGAAAGCACAGAAGATAAATTCAAAGAAAAGGGTAACCAAGGTAGAAGCTATCAGGATTTTTGCTTCTAAACTAGATATCTGATGTTTGAATGCACAGAATCATGAAAAATTTGAAGAGTCATGTCATTTTTTGGCTTATACACAGTATTTTTAGATATAACTACCCTTTTTAGAAAAAAAGAGCTATTATTTTCAGATTTTGTATAAGGAGGATAAAATATTTCTTTTTGGTTCTATTCTCAAAATAATGACACTAAATGATGATAAAGTGAATGCAACGTCAATGGTAATGATCTTTTTCCAAGTATCCTCTAGTGAAGGTATCTTCCAGTTGGTTACTCCTTTCAGTTGGATACTCCTACACTTTTGCAGATAAGGGTCCAGGTGTTCTTTTCAGTTGGGAGATTGCACTTTTTATGGAGGCGGTTTTTCCAAGAACGAGGAGCACTTAGCCACTTCGAGCTCCATACTGTCATATTCTGTCTTCAGTTGTATTTCAGTTTACTTTTTTATGTTTAAGATAAGCTCTACTATATGTGGAGGATTGTAATAAAGTATCTAAAAACATAATTTCGCTTTTATTGGAGGATTTTTACTGAACTCCTTTTTTGTATATATACTATGTAAGGAAAGGAAAAGGAGGTTCTTTGGTTGTACATTTCATGGAATACTGTGTTGTACCTTTTTGAATATATAATATATCCAGAGGCACTCTTGAGGACTCTCAAATTGTATGGTGTGTGTACTATTTATCTTCTTATCTGTTTCCATCATTTACTGTTTCATTCCAGATTATGATTTACACAGTTCTATCTCATGTTATTATCAATCTTGTGAACCTTCATGACATATTAATTTGTTTTTGTAAATCTTGTTTTATAAAGAATTCATGATTCATTATGAATTGAAGATAGTTCATAACCATTCCTTGAGGTTGAATTAAATCTTGTCTCATACTTTTATAAGCCTTTTGAACTAGAATACATGATTAATCTGTTTTTGTCAGTCTTGATTTATCAACCATTCCTGATTGATGAGGTCATGTTAATTGGAAGCATTCTATGTAATAGGATTCTTTAAATGTAGAGTGAGACTCTTGTAAGTCTTTTGAAGCCTTCTTTCACTATACATTTCAGGTCTAGAATTTGTGGTACCCTTTCCTCTTAACAATGGACCTCTGTTTTACACATCTACTATTCTCTTCCATTTTTCTAACCATCAAGCTACAAACCCAAACTTTCTACCACATTATGCACCAATGCCCTAATATGTGTGAGAGATTTTTATTTTTTCAAAACCCATTTCAATGTGTGTGATTCCCAACCAATTTCCAAAAAACTCAATCAAGTCATAAGAAAATCCCTTGAGCTTAATATGCATCTGGTCAGGTGCTTGTCACAATACGAGTGCTGATTCCAGTGCTAATAGAGTGCATGTGGTCAAGTTTGCATTGGTTTTATTGAGGTTGTTTTGCATAAGGTCATTGTATGAAATTATGTCATCATGAGGATATTGGTATGTTAGGATGCTAATGTGTTGGTTGAGATAGAGTAGGAGATGAAGATAATTAAAGTGAAGTTGCAACAATGGAATTTGGGGTAAGAGTAGATCGTCATGCAAGTTGTATGCTTAATATGCAAGTATGTGATTCATGGTTGTTGTAAGCATTAGGGTTACTTATATGTATGTCATTATATTATTATGGTTACATATGTGATAAATTCTAGTTGATCAGTGTAGTCATATGCATTACAGTTATGTGTATGCCTTTTATTCTATTGATTTTATAGTTACATGTACATAATAGATGTTATTTAATTAGTGTGATCGTATGTACATGTGTTGGTTAGTCAAGAATGGTATTGAATTGATAACTAGGTTATATGTTGTTGATGATCATGTTATATATTAACTTGTTGCTGTTATATGTTAGTTAACTTGATAATTAGGGTTATATCATTAATATCTTGATGTTAAATGTATCATGCTAAATTGGATTGGCCTAGGAATATGGTTAGGGTTATGAGATTCATGTATGAGCCAACTTATTTGGTATATTATGTCATACTAATCTAGGTTGACTGTGCATATGTGATTTTTATGCATGAGTGACATTTGTTTATGAGTATATGATGTGAACATGTTAGCTAGTTACTATTATGGATATCATGACCTTATTTAGTTTGATTTGATGTGTTTTGAAGTTATATTGTGCCAATATAGATTTATTGTGCAGACAAGATAACCTTCCCATGAGATGCATTAAGGTTTGGGTTTTCTTACGTCATCTACTTGGTGCTTGAATGTTTGATTATGTCGTCTATTTTATGTTTGAGTGATTTGGTTTTTATCACAACATCAAGTTGATTTATTGAACATGAAATGTTTGCAAGTTGTTTAAATGATGGATTAATTGCATGATATGAGAATATGTCTATAAGATTTAATGGAGTAATGATAATTTTTTAAGACGATTGTAATAACATGTATGCATTGAGACAATTGATATGTACTTGAGTGTAAATAGGTGATAGTTGTAGCATCATGTATTATGACTGATAACTATGAGTTTATTGTTGATTATGACACAATTTTTAGTATTGGTAAAATTTGATTCGGAATTGATAGATATTTTTTCTTGATGTTGATACATATGGCTGAGATGTGTGTATTTAGTTACAAGGCAACATGATTTGAACAAAAAGGTAAGCTAACCAGTATATTGTTTTATGCACAGATAGTGATTTGGTTATGGAAGTATGATGCAGGGGATTGCATGGCAAGAGACCTCCATGAAATCTTGGAGAAGGATCAGGTTGAGTTTCCTTTGAAAGCACTAGGAACCATGGGGATTCAGTCATGGTGTTCATTGATAGTCTTGTGCTTTTGGTCTCTTGTGGTTTGTTCCGCTTGATTTTGTGGCTTATTTATGTCTTGTCATGTATGGCCATACCATTTTGTTGCGGTATCATATTGTTTTTAGTTTTTCATGGTCTTCTTCTTTATTTCTCTTGTTATTGCCTATTATGTTTTGAGTCTTGGGAATTTTCTTGGGAAAGAAGAAATTTTATGGAGCTCAGGGAGAGTTGTGTGGTACCCAACAGGTAATTAAAGACTTGGATGAAGCTCAATGCATGTATAAGGGAAACTGAAGGAAGAATATGACAACCAATTGGATTTCTTGGGTCCATTGATGTAAATGGGCAGTGACAGAACAATTGTGAGAAAGGTAGCATGAAAGGTAAAGTAAATGGATCTGAGGTATTATATGCCTTGGATATTTTGGGAGTTGTTGTTCTCAATGTTGTACATGTTGTGCATGAATAAAGGAAGTTATCTTAACCTAAACCTTATTCAATTTGTTAATTAATGCTGTGATCATGATTATGTTGATATTTATATATGTATACATGTATGTACGTATGCATTCTATTTTTGATAGGGTCATTATGCATGATTGTTTTATGCTAATGATTATATATATGTATGTATCTATGTATTTATGTCACTGTATGACAGGGTTTTCAAGGAACATTCTTGTGTAGGAATGATTTCTTAAGCATGTGAATGGCGTGAAGAGGTTTTTGGTTTTATGAGGAATTAAGTGGGAGGAGTAGCCTTGACATATCTATGAATTCAACATCATGTGGATATGAATCGATCTTATATGCTTTTACTATGCCTATGCTTATGTTATGAATAGGTAATGCTGAGGGGTACATCAACGAAGTGAAATTAGTGTGATCTACGACATTCTAGGATAATCATGGATACTGGAAAGACACTAGAAGCAAGATTCCTTGTAGGCCCAGTGTGTGGTCTATGGATGTACAATGCTATTGTTGTTTATATGTTGCACATGTTGTATATTCACTGATTGTAACTATGGTGATGTGTACATGTAATATATGTATTATTGTGTACATATGATGTTGTATGGATGTTTTATATATGGTTTTGTGTGTATATTGCATATGCAGTGCGAGGTATGGATGGTGCTATGTACATGTTGGATATGCGGTGTTGTGTACATATCGTACTATGTGCATATTGGATATGAAGTGTTTTGTATGTATAGTGCTATGTACATGTCGTAATGCAGTGATATGTACATATGGTGTTGTGTGCATTTTGTGTTAATTTTTCAATATTTCTATATGTTGTATAAATTACTTAAGCCCGGATCAGATTTTCATTAATAGTATATTTAGATCTATACAATATAAATAACCATAAAATATAACTAAAGATAGAAAAATGTATGCAAGGACAGAGAAGACAATATAAAAACAATGAGACACAGAAATTGGTCCAAGACCAAAGAAAAACCGCACTGTGGGGGAAACCCTTTCAAATATTCTTCTTCTATAGATTGTCTTCAAAAGATTTTTGCAGAAAGTACAATGAGTCCAATAAAATAATATAGCAGATAATAATAAGATCTGATCTAATGTATAGATCATAAAAATACAAACTCAATGGATCACTCATACCAAGTGATTTTAGCTGTCTCGATCTAGATCTGAGTCTAGAAAACTATAAATAGCTGATCTGATGTTGATGTGACTACGTGATGGAAGACTGATGACATTGTATGAGAAACTGAAAGAATACCAAATCTGATCTGCCTAATAACTCATAGAGCCATGGCCTTAACACGTTGTGCCCGTGACTTTCAGACTCTGAGCTGCTACCTAAGCTTGATGTGCCCATGACTAATGGTCAAGATACCTTGGCATCTTGGCCACAACCTAAAGCTTTCCTACCAGCGTCTAGCCACAACCTCATCATTCTTAGCCAATGACTATGGCCCTACAAATATTCTACCTATATTTCTCCTGCCCATTGCCCAAAACTAAACTTCTCAAATCTGAAATGTACCTCAGACTCTGATCTCGATCCACTATGTCAGTCTCTTGCGACATACTTGTGCAAGCCAAAAATAGAAAATACGACCCAAAAAAATAGCATGAGGATGATCTCATGAGATAATGTGTGAAATGAGCTTGAGGTCTCTTCTATTTATAACATGATGAGGGACTGCTTGGGGCTTTGACCAAATCAACATGAAATTTAACCAAATCATAAAGTAATAAAATAATTCATAACTTAACTTCCGCTTAACCATTTTGAAAAATCTATAGGTATTTTGGTCCTATTGAAAAGAGGAATATAATTAACTTATTATTTTAACCATATGAGTTAACCACTGTGGAATTTGACTCTAGTTGCAAAAATTAACACTCCCTCTCAACTAGGAAGAATTCCACTTTGCAATATCTGCATCATAGTATCATCATGGTTGAACTCCATCTACTGAAACTTTCTTGAATCTAAGAAGTAGAATAATTGGGGAGTGATAGATTCCTCCTTCATCTAGCAACAGGATAACTAATATCACAGGGGAGAACATCTCCAACCCTGGAATCTCATCAAGGAGCTCACCCTCAACCCAAAATGATAAAAGGGTAGCAAGTCTCAATCCAGTCTTGTCACCCACTGATCTTCCCATCAATGACTCTCATCAGTCAAGTGGTATAACACCTGCATCACAACCCAACTTGGATGAAATACCCAACTTACCAAGTGGTAAGGATCACACGCCTCCAAGCCTCTTGAACCCATTTTCCAAATGGGGAGGGACAATCCCAAAAATCTCTGCTTGTGGGTATGATGCCAACTGGTGTATACTTTGTAAATAATCAACGATGGAGAAGATACTAGACTTGTCAAAACAGACAAGGATCACACACATACCCCTGAGTGACATATACGTAATACACCCTATTGTCCATAGTTCCATCAACCCCAAGAGCCCTTTATCTAAATTCCTCACCCCGAGAACTCAAGCAGGGTAGGAAGATTACTTAGTGTTATCGATCAACACTGCCACTTCTCCAAGGGGCCTACATCCATCGGTCCAATTTGTTCTCTAAAAACTAGGAACTTTCCTTTTGGAAAAACCTTGGTAAGAATATATGTAGTCTGATCATCAATCATAATGTGCAGGAGTCTTACAACTCCTCTCTGCACCATGTCACGTATGAAGTGATATCAAATCTCGATATGCTTGGAATTGTCATGAAATATGTGATTATCTACCAATCGAATCCCACTTTTTTTGTCACAGTATATCGCAGTAGTGTCCAACACTTGACCAAGGAGCTCACCAAAGATATTCCTTAACCACACAACTTCATAGCTTGTTGTGCTAGCATAAATTTACTTTGCTTCTGCGGTGCTCAATGCAACTACCTTCTGCTTCCTAATCATCCAGGATATCATGGGAGAACCAAGACTGAAGAAACATCCATATGTACTCTTTCTGTCAGAAACATTAATCTATGAAGATGGATATCTCCAACAGATTATCTTATACCAAGTGTGATAAATCCATGCAAATAACTCAATACATGTTTAGCTGCTATCCAATGCACATGAAGGGGGTTAGTCATGAATTGACTCAATGTGTTTATTGCATAACATATATCCGGGAAAGTGTTCACAAGGAAAATCAGAGTCCCAATCATATTTATATACTTGGATGGATTATATAGATCATGTCCATTTTATTTACTACATAACTTCTTGAAGTTCATTTATATTAGAGTGACCATGGACTTGAAATCGGTCATACAAACCTTACTAGCATATTTACCACATACTTTCCCTACGAGAGAAATATTTCACCAGGTATTTCCATACCTCAAGACCCAAAACTTAATGCATAATACTGAGGTCTTTCATTTTGAATTCAGAGGCTATATTCCTCTTGCATTCCATAATAAATGGTTCACTTCGTGTTAAGAATAAATCATCAACATATAGAACACTAATTAGAAGCACACCATGAAAAAATTTAAAATAGAGGTCGGGATAAAAAATGCTTCTAGTGAAACCCAATTTCATTAGATAGCTATCAACGTGAGCATACCAAGATCGGGGAGCTTGCTTCAATCCATACAGTGATTTTTTCAACCTGTAAACATGCAATGTGTGATCTTCCACTTCAAATCCCTGTGGATGTTCCACATAGATTTATTTCTACGACATACCATGGATAAAGGTTGTATTTACATCCATCTGATGAAGTTTCCATCCTTTATTGGAAGCAAGGGAAAATATCAAGCGGATAGTTGTATATTGAGCCACAAAAGAAAATATATCATCATAGTCTTCTCCCTCTTTCTGAGAGAAACCATGAGCTATGAATATAGCTTTATAATTCTCGATGCTACCATTGATACCAAGCTTGATTTTGAACAACCATTTCGATGTCACAACTAACTTTCCATGCCGTCTTAGTATAACATCCCATACATCGTTTTTCACGATTGATTCATATTCTTCGGTCATGGAGTCCTTCCATGCTTTATCTTTGACTACTTCTTAAAATGAGTATGGTTCAACCTGATTCATAGTACTCATGGTAGCTAGATAACCTTGATACCTACAAGGTTCCTTCCTTTCCCTGAATGATCGACAAACATGAATATGCCTTTCATTGTCCTGCAAAGTATTGTGAAGTCACAACGATCTTTTCCTTGTAGGAGGATCACTGGAAGGTGGACCTAATGGATCCATAGGTTCCATCAAAGTATCATCAATATCTAACTCAGGTACTGAGGGGATATCTAGGATATCCTTTTCAACATCATATTCCTTTTGAGGAAGAGGAAGATCCATTTCTTTACAAAGCGCTTCATCTTCATCGAAGGTTACATCTCTGATAATCTCTACCTTCCTTTGACAAGGAATGTAAATTTTGCATGCCCTGGAGTTTTCACAGTAACCCATGAAGATACCTTTTCTTCCTGTAGCTTCCAAATTATTCCTCTTATATTTCGAAACATGGAAGAATACTGGGCATCCAAATATGCATAAATTTATGATGTCTAGCATGTTTCCTGTGAAGACTTCTTCTAGAGTCTTATTCTTCAATGCTTGATGAGGCACTCGGTTCTGAACATAGAGAATATTATTGACCGCTTCAGCCCATGGAAAATTTGGTACCTTTTGATCATGTAGCATAGAAGGAACACATTATAATATCGATCGATTCTTTCTTTAAGCTAGACCATTCTGCTTAGGTGTATAAGGTACAATGGTTTTCTTATTGATCCCTTCCTTCTTGCAGAATGCTATGAATTGTCTAGACATGTACTCTCCTCCATTTTTGGAACTGAATACTATGATTATTTTCTCGGTTTGATTCTCGATCAATGATTTTATTTCCTGAAATTTGTCAAAGGCTTCATCCTTGTGCTTGATGCAGTATAACCATGTCTTTCTGGAGTAATCATCAATGAAGGAAATGTAATAAATATGAACACCAAACAAGAATCAGAACACATATGTTTGAATGGATGAGATGAAGTATGTCATATGTTTTGTTATGGCTTGAGGGGAATGGTCCCCTTGTTTTCTTTCCCCTAGTGCAACTAGGACAAACTCCCTCATGTTGAGCATGTACATCAGGAATACCAGAAACCAGTCTCTTCAATTTTAGAAGAGCCTCATAATTTAAGTGAGGCAGCCTACGGTGCCATAATTCATTGAGATGATTGGTGTTATGGGCCAATGCAAAGAGTGGCCTTCCTATGACCTTGTATAGTCCCTCAGATCTCATTCATAATGTAAATGCATATTTTATATGTGAGTCAATAGGTCAAGTTAGAAATTTCCCATTGATGAAGGCAACCCTCATCCCTTTATCTTCTAATGTAGATATAGAAATTAATTTTTTCACAAGTCCCGATACATACATGAAATCATTTAATAATACAGATTCCCTAGTGTTTAACTGAAATTTAACTAACCCAAATCCTTTTGGAGGATGAGTGGAGTTATCTCCAAGAATTATCATAAACTTAGTCTCCCTCTCTACTAGGTTAGAGAGGACTTCTTTATAACTAGAAAAATGATAATTGGACCCACTATGAACTAACCATCTATCACATGAATCTAGTGGAGAAGAAATAGTAAGTGCAGAAATAAGAATATATTTATTTTTATCCACAATATTACTTTCATACCAGGAGGCTCTAGATATCTTATGAGATAGATGATCTTCTTCACGATCGTTTAATGAATCTATTCTTATCCTCTCATACTTTTGATCATGGTTGATCCTTTCATTGTCTTTCATTCTTTTATAATAGTTGTTTTTGTTGTTGTTATAGAGTGACCTCTTTTTCCTCTTAGGATAGTCACGAGCATAATGTCATTTCTTATGGTAGGTGAAGCATTCTATATGAGTAAGTGATTTTTCATTTCTTACTTTTGAGATTTTATGAGGAGGTCTTTAAGATGGGCCTCCCTTTGATCTCTTGCTCTTTCTATTTTCATGGGAAACATATGCAACAGGATCTCCTTCTTCATGTTTTTGAATCCTTCCTCTTGTTATCATTCTGGAATATTCCCGAGTTAGCTTCCAAACCATTTCATCAAAATATGGGAGAATTTAACTGTTGATGATAGTAGTGATGAAGGTTTCCCAGACTAGAGGGAGACCTCTGAGGGTCACTATAACCAACTCTCTATCAAAAACATTTTCACCAACCCTATGCAGCTGATCTCTAAGACAAGAAATCCTCATGATCGTAAGACTGGATGGTCTCACCTTTGTTCATTTTCATTTCCTTGAGTTGGTATTTTAATGAGATAATCTCATTTAGATTTTTGACCTCATACATGGAAGCAATATTATCATACACATCTTTTGGTTTTTTTCAGATTACCAACATAAGCAAGTAAATAATCTTGTAACCCATTAGCTAAGATTTTCTTTGCTTTGGACTCACCTTTCTTGTACTTGTTCTTTATGATGGTAGAGGCATCTTCTGAAGGTTCAGGAATATTTCCTTGAATGTATTCCGACACATCATTGTTGTCAGCAATGATCTCTAATATGACTTTCCATGTAGCAAAGCTTGAAGCGTCACCCAACTTCTCATGTTCCTTGAAGGTAGAGGAAGATATCTCGACCTTGACTTGTATATCTGCTCTCTAGACTTGTAGATATGAACTTTATACTTGTATACATGACTTCTAAACTTGTAGATCTCCTCCTGGGCTTCCTTGATTATATTCTCTTAGGATTTTCCTTCAACTTAGGTCTGATACCATGTTAATTTTTCAATATTTCTCTATGATGTATAAGTTACTTATGCCAAAATCAAATTTTCATTAACAACATATTCAGATCTATACAATATAAATAACCATAAAATATAACTGAAGGTAGAAAAATGTACACAAGGACATAGAATACAATATAAAAACCATGAGACACAGAAATTGGTACAAGACTAGGGTGTTGAGTCACATAAAATATATGTTTTTACCCTTATATTAGCTTGACAAATCATTTAGTTTTATGGATTTGTCTTCATTTTTGGAAAGCATTTGGAAGAAAATATTGTGAAAGTTGAGTAAAATCAATTATTAATGAATTGCATGATTTTAGCACAAAAACTAACTTTTGCTTGCCTCTATGTGTAGAAAATCAAAATTGGACAATTTTTGTCCAACCGATGGAACAACAGCGCCAAAGAAAGAGAGAAGACCATTCTTGATTGCGTGGGTTAGCGAAAGATAGGGAGGATCATGCTAATTTTATAATATAAATCCGATTCTTAGTTGTGGAATCCTCAGGATCTCCTAGTCCTTAGGATCACTTTCATCCATTAGCTTTTCTATTAGGCTATATAACACTGATGAGTGAATGATGAAAGGATTCAAACCTTTGAATAACTAGATCAAAACCTGCTGCCTTACCACTTGGCCATGCCCCATTCCCATCCTATTTCCCTATTCATATGCTAATGAATACTTATATCAAATTTTTTTTCAACCCATTGTAACTTCAACTTCGAGCTTTAACTTTCAACCTCGTTATTATTAACTTTGTATTAAGAACATAGCATACAAAGACTCAATTAACAAAATAAAAGTGGTTCATTTAAAGACAACTAATAGTACTAATCTAGAAAAGGTACATGAGCACATACATAAGCATGAATTGCTGATCAACCAATGAAATAGTTCACAAGGTATCAATGATTGTTAAATAAAATACAACACACATTCAATAATATAAGTACCAAAGCCACTGAAATAGTTCAATTTTCTTAGTACAGATGAAAACAACATACATCACAAATATTCAAAGAACAATCTTACAATATTCATGACATATGCATGAATGTGTGCCAGCTCAATGAGCTTATGAATCAAGTAAAAGTTCCAAGATACATTAAGACAACAAACACCACTAGCCCCAATAGTGGAGCATTAGAGCAGTCACTTCCTCCTCCAAAAAAACTATCTTCCTCTCTAATCCCTGGTAAGAGGAGCCAAGGTGAAAATTCCTTTACACGTACAATGAGGGTGTCTATATAACACATGGGGTGATCATTCACCTCCCATGTGACTCTTGGACTACCCTCATGACTGTTTGACTTCACTATGAACTGAAGAAGAATGAGCCGGATTATCCATAATGTTACCAGAAAATTGTCGACGTTTCGAATTCCAACAAAGATCCATCTTCAGGACAAAAAATTTTGAATAAATTTTTTGAAAGAGAGATCAGACCAATAAATAGTAAATAGTAAAAGAAAGAAATAAAAAAGCCAACCAAAAATAAATTATTAGTAATTTTATTACATTTTTAGATTTTTTATTAATAATCATAATTAATAATAATAATTATACATCATTTCTTAAATTATATATATTTTTTTAATGTTACCAAAAATTAATTTGTTAAAAATTATGATTCCTCAAGAAATTTTAAAAGGTTAATTATTTTAGTTTTGAAATATTTTGGCATAGTTTTTAATTATTTAAATGAATAAATTTATTAGGATAATTATATTAAATTAATAATATTCTAAATCAACTCATACACCACAATTAATTATTCTATATTATATTTTTAATGTTATAAATTCAATCTATGCCATAAACTTTAATTTTAATGTCAAATTGAAAATTATTAAATTGAATTTATTATTTTATTTAAAAAAATAAAAAATAAAAAATTCTATGTATTAATTTATTTTAAAAAAAATATTTAATTCTTTTATGATAAGCGTTAGAAATTTATTAATAATTTTTTTATATTATTCTAATACAACAGAGTTAATTATTTTCTAATATAACTTTAATGCTATAAAATTAATTAATGACACAAATTTTAATTTTAATGTAATTTTGAATATTATTTAATTATGTTTATTATTTTATTTAGAAATATTTTAATGATTAGGGTTATAAATTTATTAATAATTATTAATATATTGATTTTTGTTTATTATAAAATAAATAAAAATTAATAAGAATCAATAATTATTAATAAGAATCAGTACTTATTAAAAGAAAATTAATTATCCATATTAATTGTTATTATTTAATCACTTTATGAGCTAAATAATTATTAAAACAAAATCAATTGTTCATATTAATTGCTATTATTTAATCTCCTTATGAGTTAGAATATTATTGACATCTTATTTATTTATAAGCCCTAATCCCAAGAGGGGAAAAGAAAAATACCTGAGATACTATACCTTTGATGACGACGAACCAGAAGAGCAAATTTGTCTCATCAAAGGAAGCCAACTATTACTGATTTCACTTCCTCCATCTCTGTTGAGATTATGAGGGTGCTTAATAATCTCAATAGCTTCTCTGATCTTCCTTCTTCGATAGTGCTCCTCTTTGGCATTAATTTTGGCATCTTCTAAACATATGTGATGCTTAGTTTTTTATGAGTGTTCTGCTAGGGCTGAGGTGTGAGATATCTCATTCTTGATGTTTGCTTCATGCTCTTTCAATTTTTTTTTGTAGGGAATGCTCGATTTCCCCAATATAACTTTTCCCACATGAACAATCAATCCTATAAACTCCTTATATTGCTTGTGATTGATATTATCATTAACTGATCGCATCCTTTGTCTTATTCTTCCTACAGTGGAAAATTGCACGATTATGTCCTTCTTCCCTTAAATCTTAGCATTATTATCTATAACACCTTGGATGTATGGTAGGAAAACCCTACCGCCTTTGTCTTGAGGTCCTTGGTGCTCACGAGGAAGGACCGAACTCTCAACTCTCTTTATGGCTTCTGATATCTCTCTCTTTATATCCTATACCTTTAAATACATAGGTCAAGTGTTTGATCTCATCATTGAGGTGCTCTGCATCAGCTATTCCGAGGGCTCTAACGACAAGAGTATTTAAGTCACCAATTTTTTGAGTTGGATGATGGTTGGAGTTAGCATGAAGATAGTTGTCTGTGTGAGTTTTTTTTCTAAAAACTCAATGTCCCAATGTTCCCTCCTTCTTTCTGGTGACAAGGAAATCTAAAAATGGAATTCTCTTGTTTTCTTCAACCTCCATAGAAAACTTAATTTTTGAAGAAATGGAGTTAAGGTCAAAAATATTTCAAGATTCTCCTTCCCAAGTGTCCACTTTATGTTGGTGTCGTCCAAAAATCTCTCCTACCAAGTTGGTTTTAAGGTAGAGGAATCAGGGGCATTGTTTTCAAACTTCTCCATAAATAAGCTAGCAACAATGGGTGAGAGTAGAGATCCCATTGCTACCCCAGATACTTGCTCATAGTATCCCCCTTGGAAGGTGAAAAAATGGACCTTAAACAAATCTCTACAAGCTTGGCTGTCTTCAGATCAGTGACTTCTTTTATAACCTCAACCACCTCATCTAACGGAATTTTGGTGAATAATGACACTATATAAAAAATCACCAAAATGTCATTGTCCTCAACCTTTTCATTTTTAATGAGCTTCATGAAATCACTAGAGTCTTTCATGAATGATTCAATGTTTTCAACTGGGGGCTTAAGAATCTTGGCAACATATTTTTCCAATTCATAGGTGGGGTATCCTATGGTATTAGCAATCATCCTAAGAGGAGCACCCTCTTTGTGAATTTTGGGTAATCCATAAATTCTAGGGATGACCTCACACAAACGAATCAATTTTTTTTTAGTTTATCATCAAGCCCTAATTCCATGGTTTCCTTCTTGACTTCTTTTATAACCCTGGAAATGAGGTTAGAGCTAAGCCTCTTATAGCTACTACAACTTAGATACTCAGTCATTTTTTTTACATAATCATCCTTGTCCAAACCTATCACAACTCCTCCTTTGTGTGCTTTGATGATCACAATTATTTCATTATTGCGGAGGGTTTTAAGAGAAGTAAGTTCATCCCTACTAAGGTTACTCTTGGGGGTCCTAACGTTTATCATCATAAGAGAGAACTCTTTCCTTAAGGCTTCTTTGGTATCCAAGGTTAAACCCTAAATCCATTCCTCAATGCTGCAAATGATGCTTTCTTTAGGGATGTTTCTAGGGGAAACATCAAACCCAACGCCCCTTGCTGAGGATTTTAATCGTGTCTTGATTTAGATTAAAAAAACATAGGTTAACAACCTTATTATTCTTGGGCCCAACATTTAAATCAAGGTTATGGTTTTAAATAATTTTTTTAAACCAGAACTCATTATCATGGATGCTCTCTTTTATACAACCTTGGTTGTTGCCTCCTATATTGGTCAATTGTTGAGGATTATAACCTAAAACCATATTTTTACTTATAGTACCATTGTTGTTCCTAACCACTGGACCCTCCTCTCGGTACTCATATGATTCTAAAGGTTGAAAATTTGAATGAGGCTTCTCTGTTGAGGGCGCATGAAAAGAGGGCATCACAATATTGCCTGGTTTTCTTATTGACCTAGAGATGCCACACGTGAACGTTGTCACTACATTGTCTTCATTTTTGTTGTTGATGAAATTAATCAAAGGACCATCCTCTTCTTCTTGAAAATTTATAACCTCTGCTTCTTCTCGGAAATTTTTAATCTCTGAATCTACAGGGCGCAAGGCAGATTGTATGTCTGTTAGCCATTCATTTTTTGATACATCAGACCTAAGCCTCTTTGTTGTCTCTATTGATGTTTTGCAAAATTTGAGTGCCAACATATCCTTACTACTGTAGGTTAACAATTTCTAGCCACATTGTTATCATATCTTGACCCAAAAACGCTACATGAGACGGTTGCATTCAGGTTGCTCATAGATTCTACTGAGAACCTACTTCTTCATTACAGAGAAATGCTAGCCAGATCTTTGGAGTTCTCTATGAAATTTTGACTCCCACATGACTTTTCAAATTACATGAATGACTCTTGGATTTCCACTTTACATTACATTTATCCAATATTGAATTATATATTCCACAAAATGATGTGGCACATGATGACTCGTGACATGAAATGACATGGCACTGATGACATGGACTACATGATGATGTGGCAGTGCCGATATATACTTCTTGCTACTTATTTCTTTTTGTCTTAAATAAGAGATGTATCCAATAATTAATCTTCATGAGATATATGCTTTTTTCTTCATACCCACCCTCCAAAGGGTTTTCAAATAGATTGAGTCTTCATGCTGTTATGATCTTTGATCTTCTGTTTTAATCCAATGTTCCTTTGTCTTCTTTCCTGAAAATCATATTATCTTTTGTGTTCCTTAGGTGTCTTCTAACATGTCATCCTTCTCCATATCCTTCTTTATCATCTTTCCATAGCATGATAGGATACGTGTATTTTCAATCCACTCATGACAAGATGAAATAAGTACAATAAACCCCTAGTCTGAGATGTTACATGATGATCCACTGATTGAGCCAAAACTAGGTAGCAGGATGAAGGAGAGGCTCAGTGACTGCACAATTGTGCATCTCAGGTAGTCACAGGTGAATCCTGAGCCTTGAGAGTGTGCAATGCACAATTCAGTCTTGGGTTGAGAAAAAAATTTAGGGAGATCAGGGAGCCAAGTTGAGGGCTTGAGCATTGATTTTTTCCACTGTGCAGTTTTGGAATGAAGAGGAGCTCAGGTGATTTCGTAATTGCGCAGTTCAAGAGCTCATGGCTAAGGCTTGAGCCTTGAGACTACACAATGCATAATTCAGGCTGCGTTGGGCATGAAAATTGTGTAGTTTTGAGACTCAGTGAGCCAGGTTGTAGGATTTTGCACTATTTCAGCCAACTGCATAGTTTTGGGAGGTATATAAGGCCTGTTGATTGCGCAGTTGTGTATTTCAATGGCTTGGGGTTGAGCTTGAGCTCAGAGACTGCATAATTCATAGTTCAAACATGGATGGAGGGCATGATTGTGCAGTTTTGGAGGAAAAGGTTCGGGCTTGAGAAATGAAACTGTGTAGTGCACATTTCTAGAAGGAAGTAACTATGTATTGTGTAGTTTCAAGAGGCAGGGTTGCAGCTTGAGGGATGGGGTTGCGCAATGCGCACTTCAAGAAGGTTGGATGAGGCTAATTTGCTTATTTTTTTATGAAATTTGGCTAAGTTTGGGATCAATGAGACTGATGTGAACAATGATAAGACTTGAATATGATAACACACAACTTCCGCTAGGCTCTAGAGTGTTTGTACAACCAATGCTTCCAAGACTAGTAACTCAACCCACAGCTGCTGCCAGGATCTAGAGAATTTTTCCAACCAAGGAATACTAAATCAACCCACCAAGGGCTCCAGAGCGTTTGTAGAACCAAGGCTTCCAAGGATAGCAACTAAACCCAAGATTTTACAAGGCTTCTAGAGCGTTTTTCCAACCAAGGCTTCCAAGACTAGTAACTCAACCTTATAATCTATTACAAGGCTTCGAGAGAGTTTGTCCCACCAAGGCTCCAGGAACTAGTAACTCAACCCACAACTATAAGGAACATGAGCACCATCAGAAAAAAGGTAAACCCACAACACCATGGCTATACAGGAAATGGTAAGGCTAGACAAAACCACTAATAATCTAGGAAACCCTCTGTGCAAATGACAAATCACAACCAAGAAAATATCAAGGAAATCATACATGCAACTTGGTAACTGTAAGAAAAACTTATGGTAGTTTTTGATCCCATTGTCCTCTTTCTCTTTCCTACTTTTCCTTGTCCTTGTTTTCCAAATCCAATTGAATACTAAATTTCTTGAATAAATCTCCAAGAATGCTCTAAGTGTGCAAGAGCATGAGATAATAGAATGAAGATCCAAAACTAAACTGAGAAAATTCTATGAAATGATCCTTAGAAGAATTTTTATTAATGAGGCCTCTATTTTCTTCAATTTCCATTATTTTCCTTCAATTTACTCATCACATGCAACCTGTGACCTTTCACCTTCCTTTTCTCTTATTTTCCATTATTTTCATAAATAAATGACAAATAATGCCTCTTCACCTTTGCCAATTTCCATAGACATTACTTAATCACCAGTGATCCACATCGCTATGTTTTTCCCAACATTCATATTGGAATACGTGTCCCATGACCTTGGTCTATAACCAGGGGTTGTTAGAGTAGAACCCCGAGGAGCCGACGCCATAAAATACTAGATGATTCAATGAAAAAATAGATACACACCTCTGTAAATCAATGTATCATGGAAACCTGACTTAAACCCTCCATCCTTTACTGATATATAGAAAATGGCCAAACATCCTCCAACTCCCCTATAACATAAAAGTCCAGAGATTGGACAAACCAAGCCAAATAGAACCACGGTACTTATAAGAACATTCTCCCTGAAACACTTGCACCTAGTAACCTCGATTTAGCTCATATTTTTTATGTGGGAAACCATGAAAATCTTCTTGCCCATCACCTCTCCAAACTCTCTTTTCATATGCTCTCATTGTAATCTCATTGCAATTAATATCAAAGGCTTCAAACTTGTCGAGGTGATTGCATTTATTAAGTAAATTAACCATAAGTAGGTTGATAAACACATTTTAAAAGTCAGTAAGTGATGGACACTAGACATTGTAAAATATAGTAAAAAAATCAACACAAAACATTAACCTCTAGCTGAAGTATCACAAGCATCAATTGATACCCTCGATGAAATCCTAGGCATCATAATTGAGCTTACTTCTTAGTCAAATGGGAATTTCTATTGTGTATCCAGACCTTAAACCAATTTTCTTCAGCATTGTCGTGCTTCTGCATCAAGCAAAAATCCCCTTTGAGGGTTTTTCTACTCCAATCCCTACGTTGATGGGCACAAATTCACTTCACCCTTCTCTGGGGTGTGTTATATTATTTCCATGACTAGTCGCACATGCGGGGGGGTCACAGGGGGGGGCGACAGACACCCCTATCGGGGAGGGGGGGGGTTCTAGTGGTGAGGCAGCCCTCCTACATGGGGTAGGGGCGGCGGCCCGAGTTTTTTTTTGGACCCTGTAATAGGTGGGCGGACCTACCTATGGTTTTGTGCATGGGTTTTGCACATGGTTTTAGGCATAATGATTTTCTTCCCATGGTATTTTGTAGATCCGGTCAAGGAAACTACGTTTATGTTCTAATTCAGGGTTAATGGATTAGGGTTTTTAAATGCTTTGACATGTATATATATGTATTGTAACATTGAAAGGAACATAATGAAAAATAAATCTAGAAGTCATGGTTTTGGGATCGAGGGGAAAATATATGTGTATGTTTGTTTTATGTTCTCGCCATTGTTTATTTTTTTGTTTTAAGAATTTGTTTGCAAGTAATTTCTATACAGGGTTAAAACTTACACCTTGGCCTTTCCTTATCAAAACCATAATTGTTTAAATTTTAAATTATATGTCTACCCTTCATTATCCTTTGATTTATATTAGACATGTTGAGGTTAGCTCATATGTAGTTTTTATTGGCATGTAATTGTATAATTATGCCTTCATAAATATAGCAATTAATTAGGCTTTCGCAAAAGAATAAAATTTGAAATCATAGAGGCCAATTTACTTTATGTCTAGAAATACTTGGATGAGGCTTGTCACTCATTTGAAACTTGATATTGTAAGGATTTAAGCCATTACAAATGAGCTAAAGAAACCATATTTAAGGGCCAATTCTAAAGGATCTAGATTCTTTGGATTTCCTTATGAGGTAAATTCAATATGCTCACACATATCTTTTCAAAATTATGATAATACAAGGGGAGTTCTTGTGCTTCCCCAATATCATGAGCTATGTTTCACATTAGCTCCAACACCAGGTATATTCCCATATCCATCTCGAGGACACAATTACAAGGAAGGCCATCATAATACAAGGGGAGTTCTTGTGCTTCCCTAATATCATGAGCTATGCTTCACATTAGCTCCAACACCAGGTATATTCCCATATCCATCTCGAGGACACAATTACAAGGAAGGCCATCATGGTTTCTTATCCACAATTCATGATAGATTAAAGTTGATTAAAAGTTACAACTGTCCCAACAAGGATGTTAACAATATGCATTAATTAAAAGGTTCTAAAAATTTTCATACAGGTTTCACTAAACCATGAGTTCATTGGTGAACCTTTTAATAAATTATTTGATATGTTCTGTGAAGTTTTCAATGACTTAGTTTTCACTATAAACAAAGGCTAGCTTTACTTCCTATAATCAAATCCATTAAATTCATTTGGCCCTCCTAAGTTCCCTTGAGTAGCATGTCAAAGTATCTTTTTATATGGTCAGTGCATGCCCAACCATATTAAAAAAGGCCATTTAGGAGTCTTTCATTACAACCAACAATCAAGGTTTTTTAAGTAACTAAAAGGTATAACTTCTTTGCCATTCTAGCCATAAATTTCCCTTCAGGAGGCTTATTATAATTATGCCACCAAGGATATCTATTAAATTATAGCAATAAAGTTCTTCATTTGTCTTGTGCCTTAGTCAAACAAGGAAATTCTATTTCCACTTCATCAAGATGAGTTGGTAGGAAGTTAGCATGGGTGACATGGCCAAATCACTTAGTTAAGTAAGTCATTAAGTTTATGGGATAGAAGTAGAGTTGTGTGCAAGTTGGTGGCTAAGATCTAGCTACCTAGAGGTGTTACCTTTAGTGAAGGTAAATTATATGAGCTATTGTCTAGAATATCATTAGTATGAGTTCAATTTAGTAGTTGTATCTATTTTTAACTCATTATTCTCTTAGTTAACTAGCCAATTTGCTAAAAATAGGCCTATTCATACATGCAAATTGAATTTCCTAGTGAAGTGGAGGAAAAAGGCATAATTACACCAAAAGTGTTTTATTATAGGGTTTATGTTTGTGACATTGTTCAGATTTGTCGTTCCTAACAGAATCTGAACAATGTCTTATTTGAATGAAAAACATACATAACTCCCCTTGTGTGTACAGTTTTAAGACATATGTTGCAATCTCATTGACTTGAGATTTACTCCATGATTCTGTCCTCTGGTTATGCTGTATTCTCCCCCTTGCTTCCCCGTCCAAAGATCAATGACAGCAGTCTTTTTGACAGGATGGAGAAAGGAAATGATTCATCAACTCAAATCCAATCCAGTACAGTCAAAAAATCTAAAACATTAAATAAAGCGATGCATTGATCAGATTTAAGGTCCATTCCCTCGTTCTTTGCTTATGCTGAAACATAGAGCGAGCAAAATAAATTCAGAAATCAACAAAATGCGGGGCGGAGAGTGACCACTAGGCTCTCGGCCGAGTCTTGACAAGCTTGGAAGAGCTGACAGAGGAGGATATCATCCAACTTACCAGAGAAGATTGCCATCGCTACTTGAAAGAGAAGGGCTTGTATGCAATACTATTTAAATTTTATACTAATTTACTACACTGCAAATTTGCTTCACTCATTCTGAGGCATTTATTTTCTGTTTCAACCAAATAGGAATGCGGCGAACTTCCTGGAATAAATTGCAAGAGATTCAACGAGTTCTTTCTCTTAAGAGCCTATTCGAGTCAAAGCCAAACCAAGAACCTAAGAAACCCTCAAAATATAAGTCTTCGACGCTCCAGCCGCTCCAGCTCGAAACCGCTAGGGATTCTACTTTCGATCAATCAACCGCCTCGCAAGAACACACACTCGTAAGCATGATCAATCACCTTTCCATTCATGCCCGTAAACGGGTCAGTGAATGCGATATTTATGGCCATTGTAGCCATTTTGATTAAAGTTCTTTCTGAATTGTCTTTTTAAGTAAGTTTCAGGGCGTTTCTTGAAGCAAAGATGTGCCTAATAAAGGCATATCAGAAAGACAATGTCTATGTTCAGATTCAAAGGAGGCAACTGAGATTCCAAGATTAGGAAATAGATCCACTCAGTCCATTGCAAAATGTATGCGATGTATGCAGGACAACCATGGCCCAAGATCAACGCAACCCTTTCTTGGTTTGCCTGCAAATTTCAAGAATGATTGTAGTAATAGGCTGCAATCTCATACGTCTGAGTCTCAGTCCGATACAACATTAACGTATTTAATTTTCTTTTAAGAGACAACACAGAAGTTATTTTATTTCGATTTTTTCATAAATATGGATCTGATTGATTGAAGATGCAGGAAATCAAATTCCATTGGACCCTATACTGTAGACAGCTTAATCAAATTGTGAGAAGCATTTAAAATAGTTTAATGGCTATTTTAACATTTTCTTTAGGGAACTTTCAGGGGGCGATTGAAGGCTGCTTCAGCGTCTTCTATTTCAAAGGCGCTGTCATTTGATATGTACCTGCAAAATCCCCAATTAAATTTATCGACGCAGAGCGATAATAGGTCATTCCATTCTAGTTCTAGACTGTATGGTCAGCATCCTCAACAACCCTTCAACCGACAAAAATGCAGTCAATCTAGTGGAAGTGAGACATCATTTCCGACAAGAGCTCCACAGACCCCTCGCCAATCTTCTTCCTCCTGCCTTGATAAGGTTGAAGATCACATGACTTTCAAACACCAAAACAGAGGAGACAGTCTCAATACATGCAGTGAAGATAAATGTTCCAATGCCCCGTCTGAATAATTAGTCTCAGAGTATAATTTCTCACATCTCTCACATCTCTTGGATTTCCCCTATCTCGGATCAACGCGCACTATTTAAAAAAAAAAAGAGTAATATATTGCGCTTGAATTGAATCTTGTTTTTGTCATTTTTCACTGTTTCTTTGGTTTAAAAAACAGAGATGAGGGTTAAAAATTGGTAACTTCAGAAATGCTCCTCCACAACATTCGGTCGAAAGCGCTATGCAAAAAATTCACTCGGTCATTATTTACAGATTACTCTTCTACAGCATTCAGTAGAAAGCACTCTGGGAAAATTCTCAGGATTCTTTACTTGGAAAATATTAGCAGAAAGGAGGAATTCATTGACTTTTGTTTGCCATAAACGTCGAGAAAAGTTTAATTCAAATCGAAATGAAAATGTCAATTCTTTTATTTTTTCCCTTATTTGAAGTTTGTTAATTTTTAAAATTATATATTTTGAATAAATAAAACTATTATATAAATGGATTTTGATGATGAGTAATATTTAGTTATGAGGTAAGAAAAATTTAAAATTATGTATTTTAAATAAACAAAATTATTTAATAAATATATGTTGGGGATGAGGAGTAATATTTATGGAGTTTTGTAATTTTGTGTAGATTTTGTATTTATGGATTTTGGAGTTATTGGTAGGTTTTGTGGTATGAATATGAGGAAAATTGGAGGTGAAATCTTGATTTGTGTTATTTAAACTAGTTTTTTCACTGTATATATGGATTCAGCACCCAAAAAAACACTTAGAGCACTTTGCAAAGTTTAACTATGCAACTTGTAATTTCAGTGTTTAGACAAATTAAACTGATAAAAATAAATATGAATACTTTTCAAAAAGTAACATTAAAGACAACTCCAATATTTATTAGATAAGAAATTATTGAAAATTTTATTTTTATGTTTGTAACATTTCAAAATCATCATAATTTTAATAAATTAAATGGTTGAGATAAATCGTTTTTCATATTTGATTTTTTTAATAATATATTGTTGATAAGTTTTTTTTGGAATTGATAAATCTCAAAATTCAGTATAAATGTCAAATTTAATATTTAATATTTAATATTTCATGTCACAGTCGGTGCTTTAAGCGCATCTCTTTGCATTCTTCACCACATCTCTTTGCATTTCACTTTGCTAGACTTCTCTTTTTCCTTAGAGAATCTAAGCATCTCCATGTATGTGGGTCAAATTTCAATGAGATTTTCTATGTTAGCTTTAGTCTTAATATACAATGTGTCAACATTTGCAACCATCAACTTTTTCTACATTCAACAACCATCATCTCTTTTAACGCAGACACTACTTATTATAGATAAAAACAATATGAGACAAATAATGCTAAAAATCCTACATAGCAACAATACACATAAACCATGATTTACTATTTACTCTATTACTTACAAAAATTACATATACTTAAATGGCTAGTAAACGTGGAAAGACATCAATACCTGATAAACATCAAAACATTCACTGATGTATACATCTCACATTGCCCAAATAAAAAAAATCATAAAGATCATTTTCATTATAACTTTATTTTAAATTATTATTATTATTATTAATTATAAAAAGAATTAATATGACTTAAATATATATACATTTAAAAAACCTGTAACAATATTTTTAATCATGAAGATTCACTTCCATTTTATCATGGAAATTCTAAATTTGTAAATAGCTCTTTTTACAATATCATGGACAATACCATGGGTTATCAATACGGAAAACTCAATATGAAATTTTCTAATTAATTAATTTGAGATAAATTAATTAAAAGATTAGAAAATTTTTAACTCTTTATGTGTGAAAACTATTATGAATATTTAGACATATTTTATGGAAGTTAAATCTCTATCATCCTTCTCATAATCATATGGAAGCTTAATCTCTACCAGCTACCTAATAATTATTGATAATTCAATTAAAATTAAAATTGTAAAAACCTATTATAAAATAAAGACACTTAAACCTGTATTATTTACAAATTTCAAAAATTAGTGAACAAAATGTATATCTATTATTATTACATCATTACACCGAAGGTGTTTTATTGTGGGGTTTTTGGTGAACACACTGTTTACTATAGCCAATAGCAACACTTGAATTTCGTTGCCCCTCTAACAAATAAATACTTAGCATGTGGCATTGACTTTTCTCAAGGTCTCTGATTGACGACATGACGCAGGTTTCTAGAGTCTCCGGCTTAGCGGTCTACAGCATGCTCCCCACCACGTTAACGATCTGCCTGTAGAGGAAACGTGACTCCCTCAATGACCACCAGATTACCCACCTCTGCATGGTGCTTGTGGTGCTGACCATAATTACAAACACGGATCCATCCAACAGTGGTTCTCCTCCACCCGCTGTTGTGCTGTTGAAGATTGAAGAGCTAGGATTCTTTGTTACTCATGGTTATGGCCTCATAGAGACAGCAGGAGTAGTGGTTTCATGCGTTTGGAAATCTGAGTGGAATAGACTCCCAACCGATGAGAGGGCCCAGATGAGAGCTAGACAAGGTAGCATAACATCATTTTGTTCTACAGAGAGTGGCTACCTCACTACATGGTCCCCAAAACTGTGGTGTTCATGGAATCATTGAAAAAACATTCCATCGGAAAAACTCAAAAGCTTGATCTCAAAAAATGGATAAAATGTTTCCACAACCGGAGCATCAGTCAAATAATGAGAGTTGTGCGAACATGAGCAACGCGCTCTCCTTAAGATGCGAAGAATCGGAGCTCACGCACTAGAACATGAAGGGCAAGAGCTCTGGCCACTGGCCCTTTTCTTGATGGAGGCCACAAGCTTGGAAACGATGTTGCAAAGCTTCTTGATGATGCTCTTGGCCTCCTCCCTCTGGACCCAGATGAGGAGATGGGCCTTGATAGCGATCTTCATGGGCGGTGCCAATCGGGGCCATATGTATGTCTCGTCCCGTGTGATCTGCTTCCTTAGGAGAATCGCGGCCATGGCTCAGATTTCCACCTACACGCATGACTGTGGGACATGAACGAGCTTAAGGGCCAGAGCATATGAATGCTTCTCCTTGCAGATGTTGAACACTGCCTTCGCCTGGCCTCTCTGCTCATTGCCAGTGCTCATGAGGTGCATTATCAAGGACTCAAACGCTGCCTATTCCGACCCCATCATGTCGTTTATCTGCGCCTCCACCTCTACAGTTATTGTCATGGTGCCCTTGGATTGATCCATTGTAGCTTGTTGGATTGGACCGATCTCTCTCCGAATTTCGAATTACTGCTCGGCCCGCTTGCTGGATGATAGCGCTGCCACCGCTTAATTGAATTATTTTTTTTATTAAGATTATTTTTATTAAGTTATATTTATTTTAAATTTTATTTTATTAAAAAATATTAAATATTTTTCAAAATTTTAATATTAAAATAAAATTATTTTTCTTAATTGTATTACAGGAAATAAATAAATGTTTTTCCCAAATCTTGTATTCTTTCGGTGTACCTTTGTATTTTTTACTGAAACGAATCATTAAACCCAAATTTCGTCGTCCCTTTACCCAATTTGAATTTAACACATTGCACTGAAACTGTTTTTCTTGCGTCACTACGGAGGGATCTCGGGGTACATCTCGTTCATCGGCCTTCTACCCCCACAGTAAATGTGAAGTTATTGGTCTCGGTCAAAGCACACATGACGAGGTCAACTATGGGGGCATTGTTTGGTTTAAATAGCGGGCTTGTTTATGCCTGCAGGTCACCGTTGATCTAAGATCAATGGAGACCGCACCCTTTGATATGCATGGGAGTTAATGCAAAGTCTGCTCCTTCAGTGTACCTTTGAACCCTTAGGGACAAATGCTAGTTGTAATCATTATTGTATACTAGTGAGAATACACATTTTTCATGTAGCAAGTGATCCATTTATCTTGGGATTTGCTAAAGGAAATAGGATATTCCCTATTATTTAGGTATTTGAGGAAATTTCAGCCTAAAAGTGGTCTCCTAAGGAAAAATCATAAAAAAATAGTTAAAATAATAAAATAAGAGTTATGAATTTTGGAGGGAAAAAAATAAAACTATTTTTTTAAGTGTATTTTTGGCTTATCACCATATAGGTTTACTCAGATTTCAAGTGTAGACACTCGTTGGATGCGGAATTAAATTTCACATCCAACGAGTACCCATTATGCATACTTTTAAGAAGACCCACATTCATAAAAATTGCAGATACGTTAAAAAAACGTGTTCAACGCGTTTTTTTTAATGTATCTGCAATTTCTATCAATGTGGATCTTCTAAAAAATATGCATAAACAAGTGTCTACGCTTGAAATTTGAGTAAACCTATAAGGAGATAAGCGAAAAATACACTTAAAAAATAGTTTTTCTTCTTTTCCCTCCAAAATATTTACATGTACCTCTTTTTAAATTTAAAGGATTTTGATTGGTTTACATATTATGACATATAAATTATGTGAAAATTCTGTGGGCACTTTTAGGCTAAAATTTCCTCTAATGAGTAGGAATTGCACAAGGAAATAGGAGGAAGTAGGAGGCCTATTTTGGCTAAGTATTGGCCAGAGAAGACTCAAGATGAGATCAATATTGTAGTGCAGGTTGAGCTTCAAGCATTGAAGTTTTCATTGTAATAGATAATTTTTCTCATTTGATATAATACAAATGGAGGAGGGTTTTTTCTCACCTTGTTTCCCCATTAAAAATTGTGTTCATTGTGATTGAATGATTGCATATGTTTCTATTGTATGTTTTCCCTTCTACATATTGACTGGAATAAATTTGTGTCTATTGTTTTAATATGAATTAATTATCATTTGAAAATTTCTAGTTATTTATAAATGGTATCAAAGCTATTTAAAACTACATAGAAACTAGGTTCCCGATCATCTCTCAATGAAATTTTGAATAACTGATTTGTGGTACAGGTATTTATTTAGTGCAAGAACAATTTCTTTCAATGGATTGAGGCTTGAGTATGCATTGGAGGGAAATTCGAATTTATATATTTTGAAAGACATAATGGAATTTATGCTAGATGAAAATGGAGTATTAGAATACACAAAAATAGATATTCCAAAACTAGCAACATCATATGCACAACAACTGGCTAAGTGGAAGAGAGATATTGCAAAAACCAAGAGTATTATCCTGGAGGGAGTAAGAGACCATGTGGTTACAAATTTGCATGGAAAGGAGACTGCTTTTGAATTTTTGAAACTCTCACAAACCTATAATTTGAAATTAACAATGATGCCAGGAAGTTGGCATTGAGAGATAAGCTCAGGAACATTGAGTGAATAAAAATGAAACTATTGTTCAATACATATCTAGATTCACTTAGGTGAGAGATGAACTTGGAGGAGCTGGAGAGAATGTGCCACCATCTGAACTTATGAGCTTAGCTCCCCTTGGTATTCAAAAGTCTTATAAAAATTATCAGGATTCATTTAATGGAAGAGATAAGCTCCTATATTGGGAGAGAATTTGTTCTGGCTTGATGCAGGAGGGGATTAGAAGAAACACTAGAGATGGAGTCACATACAAAACTGATGAGGAAGAAACATTTTCCATAGCTGGAAAAGGAAAGAAATCCAAAGGTAAGAAGGCCTACGGCAAGGCATAATCCAACTGAAACCATGACAAGAATAAAAGCCTTGGTAAAATTAAATGCTTTCACTGCCATGAATATGGACACTATGCAACCAAGTGTCCACACAAGAAATATAGTAAGAAGCTTACAATAGGAGTAGGAGGAGATGCTCTCACACCACAATTTGAGTTGGATTTCACCCTCATTTATTGTATGAAAAGTACCATATGAGGTAGTGTAGGGTACTTAGACTCTGGTGCTTGTTACCCAGATAATTTCCTCTTTTCGACAAGTTCAATCTCCCTAGAATCCTAGAGGAAAGCTAGAAACAAACAAACAAAACAATAGCTCTTTCCTTGGCCTATAACCAAAACATGAAATATGTAGTATGTGAAGGATCACTTGCCTATTAACAGAGTTCTTGTAGGAGTAATTTCAGCGCTTTCCACAGCTAGCCTCAATGCTTTAGTGTCTATCCAAATTGTTTCCACAACTTATCCATGACCTTTCAAAAGGGACATGCATAGAAAAAAACATTCAAAGAGATCAAAGCATCTCGCATATAAAAGAAAAGGTAAATGAAATCCCTAATCTAGCATACAACATATAGTTAAATCAATAATTAGTTATTAACCATGTGAGTGATCAAGGAATCTCACAAATAACATCAACAACAGATGGAATTAGGAAAGAAAAATTACTTTGTATTAGAAATCAAAGGTAAACAAGCTTACAACCTGGTTTCCTTGATGTCACAAGCCTCTTCCAATGGTCTCCTTTCCTTCCTTTGATGAAAATCTCTTCAGACCCAAAACCAACAGCATGAGTTTACAAATCCAAGTCTCAATAACCTCCCATTCCTTTGGTCCCATGCTCAATTTATGGTAAGGATGAGGAGGTTTCTAGATCCACTTCTTAAGTGATATGATCTTTAAGAAAAGGAGAATAGTTCCATATACCAAGGGATGAGGCACATGTATGTAGTGGTTCGAGGTTTCTAATTTGGACAAGATTCCTCAACCAAAGCTTCTAGAAGTTACTTTTTTATTGTTACATGCACGAACAAACGTGTGTAATTTATAGTGGAAGAAACCACGCAGATCTGCACAGTTTACAGTGGAAGAAACTGCGCATGCACGGGTTTTTTTCAGGAAAACCACACAAATTCTCAAAAAGGGGTTTTAAGCAGTGGAAAAAAAATTCCTTTTGTCCTTGATATTATTTTAATTCAAGCTTCATAGGGGATTCACTTGAGAAACTCCATCGCATGGCAAGATATCTGAACCGACATTCATGGTGAAAATTTTAGTGTAACAGATTGCCCCCTAAAGTGCAAAGCCAGAAAATATGTTTGATGACTGAAGCGCTTTATCATGTCAAAGGTTCGATTAGAGACCAATTGGTTAATGACCTGAAACAAACAATCAAGGATTACCATATCATGCTTTCATACAAACATTACTAGGGTAGGCATTCCCATACTCAGAGTAAACATAACTCAATGAATTAGTAGGGAAATACACAAAGATCCATGTCAACTATAGACATAGTATGGACACAGCCATCAATGGATCTGTATTTAAAATCATGAATATTTAATAACTCCATGCACCCTAGATGGATGAAACTAGATATAGGGTCTTGATCTCTATCTCTCGAGTCTCGATGTACGAATCTAACGATGTGAGTGAATTTCTCGAAGTCGAACATGGCAGATACCACTTGATTACTGGTCAATGATGTGAACGGTTAGAAAGTGCGAGAGATACCACCAATAATGACAATGGTTCTCAAGGTACTCTTACTAAAATCTATGGAGTGTGATTAAATTTTTTGAAGTTGAACACTAATAGAATTATTCGATCGAAGGACAATGATGAGAACTTATCATTGAAATTGAGAAACCTGCCATTAGGGCATGCAGGCCTCAAGGTACTGAAAATGGTTTCTAAATAAACTTCCTAGGTAGTGAGTTGAAGTCGATAGGAAGCGATTTGTCATAGGAGGGCCTACGACACGAAGATTCATGTCAAGTTTTAAAGAACAAATCAGAGTGATTTGGGATTGACTCAGGTATGACCGACGCGATTGAATGTTATGAATAACAAGGTAATTTTTACTAAGGTTGGACTTCTCTTGAACATATTGGTGACACAACACATGACTTGGCAGCATTCGACTCAACGATAATACCAAAAACCAGTTGAAAATTTTCAATGAGGTTTGATTAACTGTGAGAAAAATGGATTACCCAACCTAGACACAAATTTGATAGAGTGTCATGTTCAAGAGTGACATATGCCTTTAATAATAATAAAAATGAATGTTCTTTCCCAATTTCCCCCCACCATTACTGGAAAGTACCTATTTATTTTACAAAAGCTTTTGGATGATAACATATGCTTGTCATATAATCTCATCCTTCAGGTGAGTCCTCCAAATTATTTTTAATGAACCCTAGGAAGGAGTGGTTCAGTCTCATTGTAATCGACGGGTCCTACACTGTTTAAGTTTTTTGATTCCAGTGTAGGGTTAACTAGATTTCATTTTCATGTTTAAAGAGTTTGAAAAGACACAAAGAGAAAAATCATATTGTTCTTTCAACGTAAATTTTTAACGAGCCCGAAGAAAGTAAAACTCGGTGTTTTTCAATTTTACGGAGTTGGAAAAAAAACATAAGTATACTCCATAGTTTTATTTTTCGTAAATTTAGTTTCCCAAGCTCGAAAAAGGATAAAATAATGCATGAGAGAACTCTATTGACCATGCTTAGTCAATGTATACCTTTTCCATAAGTAATCTAGTTTAGTACATAAAAGGGGTAAACTTATACTAAATATATGACTGTTCATTTACTTTTACGAGTTCGAACAGTTAAGTACTCAACAATATTTTCATGTTTAGAAGTCTAAAAACGACTTAAAAGAGAATTCCAAGATTTCACTTTTCGTAAGTTTTAATGAGTCCGGAAAATTGATAAAAATGTCCTCATATCACAAGCTTTCAATTTAATTAATGAGTAGGAAAAGACGGAAAGAACTCAACATTTTCATGTGTTTTACGAGCTTCAAAGATAGCAAAAGAATCTCAATATTTTCATGAGTTTAATGAGTCTAGGGCTTATTGTTTTGTTTGTTTGTTTCTAGTTTTCCTCTAGGATTCTAGGGAGATCACTCTTGTCTGCAAGAGGGATTTATCTGGGTAACAGATTGGCGATTCCAGATCGAACCCTAAATCCCTAGTTTCTTCTATAACAAAAAGAGAAATAACTCCTCCCTTAGCCTATAACCAAAACATGAAACATGTACTATGTGAAGGATCACGTACCTATTAACGAAGTGCTTGTATAAGTCCTTTCAACACTTTCCACAACCAACTTTTCCTCAATGATTTAGAGTCTATCCAAATTCTTTCCACAACTTCTCCATGACGTTCCAAAAGAGATATGCATACAAAAAAAAATTCAGAGTGATCAAAGCATCTCACATATAAAAGTAAAGGTAAATGAAATCCCTAATCTAGCATACAACATATATTCGAATCAATAATAAGTTATTAACCATGTGAGTGATCAAGAAATCTCACAAATATCATCAACAACAGATGAAATTAGGAAATAAAAATTACTTTGTATTATAAATCAAAGGGAAACAAGCTTACAACCTAGTTTCCTTGATGTCACAAGCCTCTTCCAATGGTCTCCTTTCCTTCCCTTGATGACAAGCTCTTCAGACCCAAAACCAATAGCATGAGTTTACAAATCCAAGTCTCAATATCCTCCCATCCCTTTAATCCTATGCTCAATTTATAGGAAGGATGAGGAGGTTTCTAGATCCACTTCTTAAGGGATATGATCCTTAAGAAAGGGATATTAGTTCCATATACCAAGGGATGAGGTGCAGGTATGTAGTGGTTCGAGGTTTCTAATTTGGATAATATTCCTCAACCAAAGCTTCTGGAAGTTACTTTTTTATTTTTACTGGCATGAATAGACCTCTGCAGTTTATAGTGGAAGAAACCGCGCAGATTTGTGCACACTGGAATAAACTGCACATGCGTGGGTTTTGTTCAAAAAAACCATGAAGGTGCTCAAAAAGGGGTTTTAAGCAATCAAAACCAAAATTCCTTTTGTCTCTGGCCCTTATTTTAATTCAATATTCATAGTGGATTCACTTGAGACACTCCATTGTATGGCAAGATATCTGAATCGATAGTCATGGTGATCAATTTTAGTGTAAGAGTGCTTCATTTCATATGATAGGAAATAGGGAGTTCTTCAATAACTTAGAGGAAAAGGATCTATAATTACACATAGATCTTGAAGATGATGGAAGGTATAGTACCAAAGGATTGGCACTGTCACCTTTAAGAAGGAGTCGAGCTCCCATATTTTCCTAAAGAATGCAATGTATGTGCATGGTCTGAAAATAATAATAAATAAATATATAAATATATAATAAAAAATAAATAAATAAATCTAGTTTATGTAGCTATAATTTAAGATAGAGGATATGATGTGGTGTTTAGTAAAGGGAATGCATATATAAATAATTTTGCTACTAGACAAATAAAACAAATTGGTGTTCGGGTTAAAAGTATATACAAGCTAGAGGTGGATGCATGCATTGCATTGAGTAGCAAGGAATAACATGTTCAAGCCCGAGGTGTTGGATATCTCTGGGATAGGTGCATGGGACAACTACACCATGGAGCTTTGAAAATAATGCATTAGGTCACCATTGGACTTCCAAAATGAACCCTTGATTAACATGATGTTTGCAAGGTTGCACACTTGCAAAATATGTTAAATCCCCCTTCCAGGATTGAGATAATAAAACTAGAGCCATCTTGGGGTGAGTTCACTCAGATGTGTCTGGACAATTTTCCATAGCCTCAATTGCAAAGCACATGTATTATGTGATCTTCATTAATTATTTTTCCCACAAATGTTGGATCTATTTCATGAAGAATAAAAATGCGGTTTATTTAAAGTTTCTTGAATTTAAAGCCTTAGCTGAAAATGATACCGGAAATAAAATTAAATCCCTAAGAAGTGATAATGGAGGAGAATATGTGTCTAATGCCTTCGTAGAATAATGTGCCAAGCAGGGTATTAGAAGGGAGTTTATTGTACCTCACAACCCACATAAAAATGGGGTTGGAGAAAGGAAAAATAGAAGTATTGTAGGATCTTCTAGAGCAATGTTGCATGACTAGGGATTGTCACTATCCTTGTGGGCAGAAGCTTGCAACATAATTGTTTATTTGTTGAACAAGAGTCCTCATAAAATTATTGGAATGATTACACCTGAAGAGGATTTCTTTGGGGGGAATCCAAATATCCCCCAATTTTGCATTTTTGGATCCATAGTCTATTGTCATGTCTCCAAATATAACAAGAAAAATTTGGAGCCCACTACAAAGAAGGGGATCTTTATAGGATAGATAAAGACACCTCTTATCTATCGGGTGTACATTCCCTCACTCAGGATGACTATGATGAGGAGGGATGTGATATTTAATGAGGATAAATCCATGAGGAGCTCTCTAGAGTGAGAGATGAGCATATCACTAGAGGAGGAGCTTATAGCCCTAAAGTTAGATCTTGCTCAAATGTAAGAGGAGATTATAGGAGGATGTTGTGGAGCATCCATCTGTGGAGGAGAAAAGAGAAGACTGAGTGGAGGAACCCACTGACACAGATCATTTCAGAGAAGGGAGTAAGAGGACCAGGATAGTTGATGTTGAGAATGCAGCAAGATGATGGAGCTTAGTGAAATGAAGTCGCCTTCACTAAGTGGGCCCGCGGGCAAATTCTGGCGCAAAGTCTATTTTTAGACTATGTCTATTTTTAGACATACGGAGCATGATTCGGGAATTCCAGTTGGAGATTATTGAAGCATGCGACATGTTGGTAAAAATAGATGAGACTCATATTTTAGTCTCAAAATATTTTTAGACCTGCCTTCTCCTAACATGGAAGTCAAATATTATTTACCCTTAATAATATTTTTTTGACTATAAAACAAATAAACTTTACTCTCTTTGGAGCACGGTCGAGTCATGTGAGGTGGCTCATGCAACTGGCGGGGAATCACGCGGTTCCCAGGGTTTGATGGCATCTGCATGGTTACCCTGTGCTTGGACTTCAAAGTAAGGGTAAGTTTTGGAGGAGTTAACGGGACAGATAGTGGAGTTGCGTTCTGTTTGTTTTAGTTGAACTAGTTGGGATTAGTTAACTAACTAATCAACTAGATATGAGTGGAGTAAATTAAATAATATTTAATTTACTAAATATTAACTCATTAGTCAACTCAAGAACACTTCAGTTCACTACAGTGCATGATCAGTTCAGTGGAGACCAGTGGAAGAGGTAGATGAAAGGATGAGTAAAGCTATCAGTTGGTAGATTTGTTTTGCATGAGATTTGCATTACACTTGGAGGAATTGTCCATGACAATTACGCAATCAAGGGAAGGGGATTCGAACCTTGAACCTCTTCATATACAGGCCATGATTGCGCAACAGAGGCAAGGCAAACAGCAAGGCATTTAAGGAGTTTTGAACCAAGAACCTAGTCCAAAAGACCTTCAGACTGGTGGTGACTTCATGAGAAAGTACTGAGTACTTGTGAGGAGTATTGTACTGAGTTTGTTACATGATTTCTCCATTATAATATACACAATAGCTGTGTGGTTTTCAGCTATAAGCTTTCCCCATACATACCTGAGTTAATGTGTGATTGAATTGATGTGAGATTGCTTCTGTTATTCCCGCATGTGACAATTAATTGTAGAAGAAGGTTATGTGTTATGTATGCAATTCGAAATTGATATATGACCAGGTTAATCTTCAGTGAATAAGTGATTTATTCAGCTAATTTCTACATGGTATCGAGACTCATATTTTTAGGTCCCAGGCTATTTTTAGACTGCCTCTCCTAAAAATATGGAAGTCAAATATTATTTACCCTTAATAATATTTAGACTATAAACAGCAGTTTACTCTCTTGGAGCACTTCAGTTCGAGTCATGGAGGTGGCTCATGCAACTGACATAGGAATCACGTGGTTCCTAGGGTTTGATGGCATCTTGGTATGGTTGACTTCGGGGGCTTGGAATGGGCAAGGTTTTGGAGGAGTTAACGGGATGTATAGTGGAGTTGTGTCTGCTTATCTTAGTTGAACTAGTTGAGATTAGTTTAACTAGCTAATCAATTAGTTATGAGTGGGAGTGAATTAAATATTATTTAATTCATTAAATAAGAACTCATTAGTCAACTCAAGAACACATCAGCCTACTCACAAGTATGATCGGGCCTAAAGGAGACCAAAGTGGGAAGAGGCCAGAGGTAGGATGAAAGGGTGCATATAGGAATCAGCTTGAGAATCAGCTTCAGGGGGATTTGCATTACACTTGGAGGAATTGTCCATGACAATTGCGCAGTCAAGCCAAGGAGATTCGAACCTTGGATCTCTACATAACCAGGCCATGATTGTGCAATAGAGGCAAGGCAACTGGCGGGGAGTTTTGAACCAGTAACCTGTTCAAAACTAAGCTAGATTGTGTGTGACTTTATGAGAAAGTACTGAGTACTTGTGAGGAGTATTGTACTTGTTTTGTTACATGATTTCTCCATTATAATATACACAATAGTCAAAGGGGTTTTAGCCCAGGAAGGCTTTCCTATACATACCGAGTTAATGTGTGATTGATTTGATGTGTGATCGCTTTCCTATTATTTCCGCATGTGACAATTAATCAGATGAGATTATGTGTTATGCATGCAATCTGAAATTGATGTGTAATCTAGTTAATCTCCATTTGAATAAGTGATTTATTCAGTTAATTTCTACATGGTATCTGTGAGCAAGATTAATTGTCGAGATCTATTACTTAAGTGATTGCAAACTTATTTCCTGGACAGAGTCTCGCATACGAGCCAGAAGCCTCCGGATTCATCTTTCTTTGGAAAAGGAAATATCCGGTAAACGCCCTTGCAGTCAATCTCTGTGCTAGAAATAATTTGTTCTCACATATCTAGAGCGGTTGAGCTTTGAGGTGGAATTCGAATTTTGCAGCAGTTTTGTTTTCTTGGTGCCGTTGTTGAAAATGTCTTTCAACGGTTTGCGACTCGAATATGCTCTTGAAGGCAGTTCGAATTATGTTGCATGGAAGGATCGCATGGAAGCAGTATTAGAAGATAATGGTCTGAAGGAGTTCGTAGACACAGATGTCCAAAAGCCCACTGATGCAGCTGAAGTCGAAGCATGGCAAAGGAAGATGGCGAAATGTCGAAGGATCCTGTTGGAGGGCGTCAAGGATCATATTGTATCCAGCCTGCATGGAAAGGCTACTCCATATTTAATGTGGAAAGCTTTGACGGATCTATTCCAGAGTAAGAGCGACCAAAGGAAGCCGGCGCTCAAAGATAAGCTCAGGAACATCAAGATGGAGAAAGGCGACAGTATCGCCAAATACCTCACGAAGTTCACTCAGTGCAGAGATGAGCTGGGAAGTGTGGGGGTGACTGTCGAAGACGAGGACATGGTTGACCTGGCTCTCCTTGGTCTTCCGAAGGCTCGGCACTCATATCAAGATAGTGTCAATGGTCGGGAGAAGCTGCCGGGATGGGAGCGCCTTTGGGCGGATCTCATGCAGGAGGAGATAAGGAGGACTACTCGAGATGGATCTTCATCAAAGGGAGCCGATGAAGAAAACTGCGCTTTGGTGTCCAAAGCAAAGAAAGGGAAGGGTAAGAAAACCTCTCATTCTGGTGCTAAGGGCAAGAAGCAGGATATGGCGAAAGTGAAGTGTTTTCACTACCATGATCACGGACATTATGCTACCAATTGTCTAAAGAAGAAGAAGAACAAGCAAGCGGGAAGATCTGCAGATGGAGAAGCTTTGGCTTCACAGTTCGAGCTTGACTTTTCACTGATTGCATGCTTGGTTTCAAGTGTGATGGGATCGGTGTGGTTCTTTGACAGCGGTGCGTCATTTCATATGACGGGAGATCGGGAGTTGTTCTCAGATCTGGAGGACAAGGATTTGGGTATGCACATCGAGATGGGCGATGACGGTAGATACAGTGCGACTGGTATCGGTACCGTATCCTTTCAGAGGGAGTCTGGTAAACCCTTTGTACTAAAGGATGTCATGCATGTACCCGGATTGAAGAAGAACCTGATTTCAGTAGCGATGTTGGAGGATAAGGGTTATGATGTGGTCTTCATCGAAGGAAAAGACTTCCTGCGCAGTAAGACTACTGGAGAGACCTGGAAGATAGGGGTTCGAACTCAGAACCTTTATCAGTTGCAGGTAGATGACTGCGCAGCTATGGCATGCAAGGCGGGAGAAGTGGTGAGCCGGGATGATGAGGGCGAACTATGGCACAGGAGATTGGGCCATCTTCACCATGGAGCCTTGAAGATTCTGCAGCAGATTTCTACTAGACTTCCTAAAGGCACCCTTGCGCAGTCAGATCAGTGCAAGGGGTGTACTTTAGGGAAGTATGTGAAAGCCACCTTTCACGAGAAGGATAGTCGCGCCACGACGATCCTTGAGAGAGTTCACACAGACGTGTGTGGTCCTTTCTCAGTTGCTTCGACAGCAAAGCACAAGTATTATGTGATCTTTGTCGATGATTTCTCTCGAAAGTGCTGGATCTTCTTCATGCAGAAGAAGAGCGATACATTCGCGAAGTTCTGTGAGTTTAAAGCACTGGTCGAGAAGGAGTCGGGGAAGAAGGTGATTGCTCTAAGGAGTGATATCGGTGGTGAATTCATCTCGGCTGAATTCAAGGAGTTCTGCAGCGCAGAAGGGATTCGGAGAGAGCTCATCGCACCCCATAACCCACAGCAGAACGGGGTGGCTGAGCGGAAGAACAGAACGATCGTGGGTGCTGCACGGCGATGTTGCATGATCAGGGCCTACCCCTTCACTTGTGGGCTGAGGCATGCAATACAGCAGTGTATGTGCAGAACCGTTGTCCTCACAAGGTTCTTGGCATGAGTACACCAGAGGAGGCTTATTCTGGCAAGAGGCCCGATATTTCCCATTTGCGGATTTTCGGATCTCCTGTCTACATGCATGTGACGAAGGATGCGAGAAGGAAGCTGGATCCAACTGTTGAGGTTGGAATATTTGTGGGGTACACTGATACACCTCATAACTATCGGGTGTATGTGCCAGACAGTCGCAAGACTGTTGTGCGATGGGATATAAAATTTCAGGAGGAGAAAGCCATGCAGTGTTCGCTTGAGAGGGAGCTACACTTGCATGCAAATGAGGAGCTGTTAGTTCCTAAGGAGGAGCTTCCGGATGTGGATCAGCCACAAGAGGAAGTTCAGGAGGTGGAAGAAACCACCCATGCAGCGCCAACCATCAGAGGGCGCATGCGCACTACAGAAGCTGAGCGACTGGCTCAGGATGCAGAGAAGGTTGTAGGACCACCTACAGCACAGCGCAGACAGAGGCAGTCACCAGATCGGTACACTAGATACATGGCTCTTGTGAGTCAATGTGTCGTGACGGAGCCATCCTCTTTTGAGGAAGCTGTGGAGGAACCCGCATGGGTAGATGCCATGATCAAAGAATATGATTCGATCATCAGAAACAGTGCATGGGAGATTGTCCCAAGACCGGAAGGGAAATCAGTGGTGGGTTCGCGATGGATCTACAAAGTGAAGCAGGCGGCTGACGGGAGTGTGGAGAAGTACAAGGCGAGATTTGTCGCCCGTGGCTTCTCACAGATCGAGGGGATTGACTATGAGGTGACTTTTGCACCTGTCGCAAGGTACTCTTCCATACGGACGATCCTTGCTCTCTCAGCGCAGATGGGGTGGCACATTCATCAGATGGATGTGAAGACTGCGTTCCTCAATGGAGTTATTGAGGAAGAGGTGTACATAGAGCAGCCTTAAGGTTTTGAGATCTTCAGCAGTGAGTCGCATGTGTGCCGACTCAAGAGAGCACTGTACGGGCTGAAGCAAGCACCTCGTGCTTGGTACACTCGGATAGACAGCTACTTCACCGGGCTTGGATTCTCCAAGAGTGAGGCAGATCCAAACCTGTACTAGATTGTGGTGGAGGGGAAGCCGTTGATCATCGTACTGTATGTAGATGATCTGATTTTGACTGGCGATGAGCAGTTGATACTTTCATGCAAGGAGGATCTTGCACGAGAGTTTGAGATGAAGGACTTGGGCATCCTTCATTATTTCCTGGGATTGGAGATTTGGCAGCGCAGCGAAGGACTGTTTGTTTCTCAGGGCAAGTATGCCTGGGAGATTCCGGAGAGGTTCAACATGCAAGGCTGCAAGCCTATTGACACTCCTCTTCCTGGTGGTTGGAGGAAGGAGGATGCTACTTCAGCGGAGGTAGTGGATGCCACTGTCTATCGACAGTTGGTGGGGTCGCTTATGTATCTGGTCAATACACGACCCGATATATGCTATGTAGTTAACCAACTTTCGCAAGTTATGGTTAAGCCTACCAAGCTCTTTTGGAAGGCAGGCAAGCATGTATTGCGCTATATCAGAGGCACATCGGGATATGGTCTATGGTACAGACAGGAGGATGGAGCGAAGCTTTCTGGCTTCACTGATGCAGATTGGGCAGGGAGTCCAACGGACCGGAAGAGCACTTCTCGAGGAGTTTTCAGCATTGGGTCGACAGCAGTTTCCTGGTACAGCAGGAAGCAGAGATCCGTGGCACTCAGTTCAGCAGAGGCCGAGTACATGGCAGCAAGCTTGGCTGCATGTGAGGCTATTTGGATGAGGAAGATCCTCGCAGGTTTGTTCAGGCTGCATTTGGAGCCTACAGTGATCTACTGTGATAACCAGAGCTGCATCAAGCTCTCGGCTAATCCAGTATTTCATGATAGGTCCAAACATATCGACATCAGGTACCATCACATCAGAGATTGTGTTCAGTGGAGAATCATGATGCTTTCATATGTTCCCACGGAGGATCAGGATGCCGACATCCTGACGAAGGCGCTCACCAGGAGCAAGTTCAAATTCCACAGAGGCAGGATAGGGGTTGCAGATAATCCATATCTTGTTGAGAGGGAGTGTTGAGAATGCAGCAAGATGATGGAGCTTAGTGAAATGAAGTCGCCTTCACTAAGTGGGCCCGCAGGCAAATTCTGGCGCAAAGTCTATTTTTAGACTATGTCTATTTGTAGACATACGGAGCATAATTCAGAGATTCCAGTTGTAGATTCCTGAAGCATGCGACATGTTGGTAAAAATAGATGTGACTCATATTTTTAGGTTCCAGGCTATTTTTAGACTGCATCTCCTAAAAATATGGAAGTCAAATATTATTTACCCTTAATAATATTTTGACTATAAACAACAGTTTACTCTCTTGGAGCACTTCAGTTCGAGTCATGGAGGTGGCTCATGCAACTGACAGAGGAATCACGTGGTTCCTAGGGTTTGATGGCATCTTGCATGTTTGACTTCAGTTGGACTTCAGTGGCAGAAGTTTTGGAGGAGTTAATGAGACAGATAGTGGAGTTGTGTTCTGTTTATTTTAGTTGAACTAGTTGAGATTAGTTTAACTAGCTAATCAATTAGTTATGAGTGGAGTGAATTAAATATTATTTAATTCATTAATTAGTAACTCATTATTCAACTCAAGAACACATCACTTCACTACAGTGCATGATCAGTTCAGTGGAGACCCGTGAAAGAGGTAGATGAAAGGGTGAGTATAAATATCAGCTTGGAGAACCGGGCTTTGCATGGGATTTGCATTACACTTGGAGGAATTTATCCATGACAATTGCGCACTAAGCCAAGGGACCAACCTGATCTCTACATATACAGCCATGATTGCGCACAGAGGCAAGGCAAATAGCAAGGCACTAAGGAGTTTTGAAACCAAGAACCTATTAATACAAAAGCTAGATCGTAGACTTTATGAGAAAGTACCGGTACTTGTGAGGAGTATTGTACTTGTTTTGTTTGAGCATGATTTATCCATTATAATATACACAATAGTCATGGGGTTTTCAGCTATAGGCTTTCCCCATACATACTGTGTTAATGTGTGTGATGATTTGATGTGTGATCGCTTCTATTTTTCCGCATGTGACAATTAATCGTAGAAGAGATTATGTGTTATGCATGAAATTCGAAATTGATGTCTGATCAAGTTAATCTCGATTGAATAAGTGATTTATTCAGATTAATTTCTACATGGTATCGAGCAAGATTAATTGTCGAGATCTATTACGTGATTGTAAACTAATTCCTGGACAAAGAGGTCCAGTGACGAGCCGGTAGCCTCCGATTCATCTTTCTTTGGAAAGTGAAAGGTTCCAACGCCCTCACTAATCTCTGATTTGGAAATAATTTGTTTTCAAGTATAGATCGTAAGCGATAGAGCTTGGAGTTTGGAATTCGAATTTTGCAGAAGGTTGTTCTTCTTGGTGCCGGTGTTGAAAGATGTCTTCTTTCAATGGTTTGCGACTCGAATATGCTCTTCAAGGCAGTTCGAACTATATTGCATGGAAGGATCGAATGGAAGCAGTGATAGAAGATAATGGTCTCAAAAAGTTCGGTGAGATGATTTTATGTCCAAAAGCCCACTCAAATACCAAGCTCAAGCATGGCACATGGAGATGGCGAAATGTCGAAGGATCCTGAGAAGGCCAAGGATCATATCAGATCTCAGCCTCGCAGGAAAGGCTACTCCATATTTAGTGTGGAAAGCTTCTGACTTATCTATTCCGCAGCAAGAGTGACCAAAGGAGTTTGGCGGCTCAAAGATAAGCCTGTGGAACATCAAGATGGAGAAGGAAGCACAAAGACGCCAAATACCTCACGAAGTTCACTCTATGCAGAGATGAACTGGGAAGTGTGGGGGTTACTGTCGATGAAGAGGACATGGTCGACCCGGCTCTCCTTGGTCTTCCGAAGGCTTGGCACTCATATCAAGACAGCGTCAATGGTCGGGAGAAGCTGCCGGGATGGGAGCGCCTTTGGGCGGATCTCATGCAGGAGGAGATAAGGAGGACTACTCGAGATGGATCTTCATCAAAGGGAGCTGATGAAGAAAACTGCGCTTTGGTGTCCAAAGCAAAGAAGGGGAAGGGAAAGAAAACCTCTCATTCTGGTGCAAAGGGCAAGAAGCAGGATATGGCGAAAGTGAAGTGTTTTCACTGCCATGATCACGGACATTATGCTACCAATTGTCCAAAGAAGAAGAAGAACAAGCAAGCGGGAAGATCTGCATATGGAGAAGCTTTGGCTTCACAGTTCGAGCTTGACTTTTCACTGATTGCATGCTTGGTTTCAAGTGTGATGGGATCGGTGTGGTTCTTGGACAGCGGTGCGTCATTTCATATGACGGGAGATCGGGAGTTGTTCTCAGATCTGGAGGACAAGGATTTGGGGATGCACATCGAGATGGGCGATGACGGTAGATACAGTGCGACTGGTATCGGTACCGTATCCTTTCAGAGGGAGTCTGGTAAACCCTTTGTCTTAAAGGATGTCATGCATGTACCTGGATTGAAGAAGAACCTGATTTCAGTAGCGATGTTGGAGGATAATGGTTATGATGTGGTCTTCAGCGAAGGAAAAGCCTTCCTGCGCAGTAAGACTACTGGAGAGACCCAGAAGATAGGGGTTCGGACCAAGAACCTTTATCAGTTGCAGGTAGATGGCTGCGCAGCTATGGCATGCAAGGCGGGAGAAGTGGTGAGCTGGGATGATGAGGGCGAACTGTGGCACAGGAGATTGGGCCACCTTCACCATGGAGCTTTGAAGATTCTGCAGCAGATTTCTACTGGACTTCCTAAGGGCACTCTTGCGCAGTCAGATCAGTGCAAGGGGTGTACTTTAGGGAAGTTTGTGAAAGCCACCTTTCACGAGAAGGATAGTCGCGCCACGACGATCCTTGAGAGAGTTCACACAGACGTGTGTGGTCCTTTCTCAGTTGCTTCGACAGCAAAACACAAGTATTATGTGATCTTTGTTGATGATTTCTCTCGAAAGTGCTGGATCTTCTTCATGCCGAAGAAGAGCGATACATTCGCGAAGTTCTGTGAGTTTAAAGCACTGGTCGAGAAGGAGTCGGGGAAGAAGGTGATTGCTCTAAGGAGTGATAACGGTGGTGAATTCATCTCGGCTGAATTCAAGGAGTTCTGCAGCGCAGAAGGGATTCTGAGAGAGCTCATCGCACCCCATAACCCACAGCAGAACGGGGTGGCTGAGCGGAAGAACAGAACGATCGTGGGTGCTGCACGGGCGATGTTGCATGATCAGGGCCTACCCCTTCACTTGTGGGCTGAGGCATGCAATACAGCAGTGTATGTGCAGAACCGTTGTCCTCACAAGGTTCTTGGCATGAGTACACCAGGGGAGGCTTATTCTGGCAAGAGGCCTGATATTTCCCATTTGCGGATTTTCGGATCTCCTGTCTACATGCATGTGACGAAGGATGCAAGGAGGAAGCTGGATCCAACTGCTGAAGTTGGAATATTTGTGGGGTACACTGATACACCTCACAACTATCGGGTGTATGTGCCAGACAGTCGCAAGACTGTTGTGCGACGGGATATAAAATTTCAGGAGGAGAAAGCCATGCAGTGTTCGCTTGAGAGGGAGCTACACTTGCATGCAGATGAGGAGCTGTTAGTTCCCAAGGAGGAGCTTCCAGATGTGGATCAGCCACAAGAGGAGGTTCAGGAGGTGGAAGAAACCACCCAGGCAGCGCCAACCATCAGAGGGCGCATGCGCACTACAGAAGCTGAGCGATTGGCTCGGGATGCAGAGAAGGTTGTAGGACCACCTACAGCACAGCGCAGACAGAGACAGTCACCGGATCGGTACACTGGATACATGGCTCTTATGAGTCAATGTGTTGTGACAGAGCCATCCTCTTTTGAGGAAGCTGTGGAGGAACCCGCATGGGCTGATGCCATGATCGAAGAATATGATTCGATCATCAGGAACAGTGCATGGGAGATTGTCCCAAGACCGGTTGGGAAATCAGTTGTAGGTTCGCGATGGATCTACAAGGTGAAGCAGGCGGCTGACGGGAATGTGGAGAAGTACAAGGCGAGATTTGTCGCCCGTGGCTTCTCACAGATCGAGGGGATTGACTATGAGGAGACTTTTGCACCTGTCGCAAGGTACTCTTCCATACGGACGATCCTTGCTCTCTCAGCGCAGATGGGGTGGCACATTCATCAGATGGATGTGAAGACCGCGTTCCTCAATGGAGTTATTGAGGAAGAGGTGTACATAGAGCAGCCTGAAGGTTTTGAGATCTTCAGCAGTGAGTCGCATGTGTGCCGACTCAAGAGAGCACTGTATGGGCTGAAGCAAGCACCTCGTGCTTGGTACACTCGGATAGACAGCTACTTCACCGGGCTTGGATTCTCCAAGAGTGAAGCGGATCCAAACCTGTACCAGATTGTGGTGGAGGGGAAGCTGTTGATCATCGTACTGTATGTAGATGATCTGATTTTGACTGGCGATGAGCAGTTGATACTTTCATGCAAGGAGGATCTTGCACGAGAGTTTGAGATGAAGGACCTCGGCATCCTTCATTATTTCCTGGGATTGGAGATTTGGCAGCGCAGTGGAGGACTGTTTGTTTCTCAGGGCAAGTATGCCCGGGAGATTCTGGAGAGGTTCAACATGCAAGGTTGCAAGCCTGTTGACACTCCCCTTCCCGGTGGTTGGAGGAAGGGAGATGCTACTTCTGAGGAGGTAGTGGATGCCACTGTCTATCGACAGTTGGTGGGGTCGTTGATGTATCTGGTCAATACTCGACCCGATATATGCTATGCAGTTAACCAGCTTTCGCAAGCTATGGTTAAGCCTACCAAGCTCTTTTGGAAGGCGGGCAAGCATGTATTGCGCTATATCATAGGCACATCGGGATATGGTCTATGGTACAGACAGGAGGATGGAGTGAAGCTTTCTGGCTTCACTGATGCAGATTGGGCAGGGAGCCCAACGGACCGGAAGAGCACTTCGGGAGGAGTTTTCAGCATTGGGTCGACAGCAGTTTCCTGGTACAGCAGGAAGCAGAGATCCGTGGCACTCAGTTCAGCAGAGGCCGAGTACATGGCAGCTAGCTTGGCTGCATGCGAGGCTATTTGGATGAGGAAGATCTTCGCAGGATTGTTCAGGTTGCATTTGGAGCCTACAGTGATCTACTGTGATAACCAGAGTTGCATTAAACTCTCGGCTAATCCAGTATTTCATGATAGGTCCAAACACATCGACATCAGGTACCATCATATCATAGATTGTGTTCAGCGGAGAATCATGATGCTTTCATATGTTCCCACGGAGGATCAGGATGCCGACATCCCGACGAAGGCGCTCACCAGGAGCAAGTTCGAATTCCACAGAGGCAGGATAGGGGTTGCAGATAATCCATATCTTGCTGAGAGGGAGTGTTGAAAATGCAGCAACATGATGGAGCTTAGTGAAATGAAGTCGCCTTCACTAAGTGGGCCCGCAGGCAAATTCTGGTGCAAAGTCTATTTTTAGACTATGTCTATTTTTAGACATACGGAGCATGATTCAGAGATTCCAGTTGGAGA